>CABFVX010002253.1:8972-35303 GCA_902151425.1 Timema shepardi | reverse complement strand
ATATATATATATATATATATATATATATACTGTCACTAGATCCAAAATCATCCTCTCAACATACATAAACTAACGAAGGCACTTCTTTCAAATTTAATTTTTGTATTCCTTTTCAAACCGCATTCCTTCAACAGCCATTCATCACTGACTCTGTCCATAAGAGCTTTTCCACACACATCTTTAGATATCTCATTCCAACCACTTTGATCTCGTATTCATATGAAAGTTAAACGATGCTGTTTTCGCCATTCATACTTTAAAGAAATATCAAATAAATTAAACCGTAATCGTGCACCAGTTTAACAAGTGAATGAATACATAAAATAGATCTACCTATTATTAAAAAGTAGAGCTCAATGACATAAATATTTATTTAATTTATATTTTTGAGCATTTAAAATAAGTCTTTAATAATATTCCATTCATATTTATAACCAAATCTCGTTTTAAGTATAAGTTTATTTTATAAAGTAATAGTACAAAATTATATATATATATATATATATATGTAAACACACATGTATATATAACCATTATAAATATATATATTATATAAATATATATATATATTATATAAATATATATATATATTATATAAATATATATATATATTATATAAATATATATATATTTATATATATATATTAGATATATATATTTATATATATATATATTAGATATATATATTTATATATATATATATTATATATATATAATGCCTACATGTATATATAACCATTATAAATGTACAATAACGAATGTCAACCAAAGCTTAGTTTTCCAAATAAGCGATAGTCAAATTGGCTAAGGATATATATTATTTATTGAAGTCCTATTAAAAAATAATATTTAGCGATACTTATAATGTATTTTCAAAAAGTAAGCCATGTATTTTATGACAGGCAGTTCTGTGTTGCATTATGATATTCTTCACACACAACGTGTCAACATCGATGATTGTACAATCATTGTGCAATTTCACTTAGAAATCTTTAACATCTTGAAGAATATTTGAAAAATAATTTGTATGTCTTTCTTAGGAAATTCATCTTAGTAACTGATTTTTGAAAAATATAATAAGTTGTAGTACGGAAACAATATTGATCTTTTTGTAATAATAGAATTCAATGTAAAGAATATTAATAAATGTGGGATAGAAAATATGTTTTAAATAGTACTTAGTCTAAGATCAATTGAAAATTTAAGATAACAATATAGTCTTTAATATCTAAGAGGATATAAATATTAACGAAAATAGTCAAAATCACAATGAGTTAATTAATAAAATTATGTTATTAAAAGGGATGTAAAAGTAATATTTTTAATGTAGGATAGAAAAATGTTGTAAAAGATATTATTCTTAGATCAGATGACAATTTTAACGTTTAATGACTGTCCTTCACAATGTCTAAAAGGATATTAACATATTAAAAATGTGAGTCTAATTCACATAAAATACAAAGACAAACATATTAAAATACATGTAATAATAACATATGAGTCAAGTAAAGTTTAATACACATTATATTGAAAAATATGACAAAGTGATAAAGTTAAGATAGACAGTTGTCAAATGGGAGAGAATAAAACTTGAATAGATGTGAAATGAAAAATTGAATTCTATTCTTTTCTTGCAATTGAAATTCCCTTGTTCCTTGTAATGCTGAATGTGAATCAATCATTAATCGACGTGTTTCGACGCGTCGTCGACGTCATCCTCGGGACTAAATAAGACAAAAATCAACGTAGGTAATGGTGTAACTAATCCAATGCTAACCAATGTAAAAATATGAGACTAAAATTGCTTGAGGTGTTAATAAGGAAAACATATCGTAGAAAATGAAATATCATATATATATATATATATATATNATATATATATATATATATATATATATATATATATATATATATATATGAATTTGTATATGAATTTGTATATATATATATTTATCTATATACTATATTAGAAATATTATTACTGATAGGCCTATAAGGTTTAGTACACACGTAAAAACACATACATATAATTCATACATTATATATATATATATATATAATGTATAAATTATATATATATATATATATATAATGTTTAAATTATATATATATATAATGTAATGTTATGTAATGTAATAATATAATGTATGTAAAGATATTATGAAAAAGGAATTAATCTAATTATTATTAATGTCTCCAAAAAATTAATAATAATAACAACAAATTTAATCAGATATCGCCTAGAAATCACTCATCAATAGGATGGTTAAATATACCTTTTTAAATATAAGAATTGAGTCTCAAAAAATATTATATTTATTATTAAATCTATTTTAATTGAACCTTCCTTTCTTCAGCCAATTTCTTACAACCTCTTATTTTGAGACATTGTGAAGTGTAGTCTACTTTCTAACCACTTGGTACACGTTCTAACATCAAAGACAGATAACCATACATTATTATTATTATTATCATTAATATTGGTAGAAATATTGTGGTACACTTAATTTCCTTGTGTCTCTTTCACAATAAGGATTTTGTTTTTTTATAAAAAAATACTTCCTCATTAAAATGTTGAAACGTACAAATAACACTTTTTTTATCTAAATTACTTTGAAAGTATTATTTCTCTTGAATTAAAGGAACATACCTCTTTACAGTACTACTGTCCCGGTTAGTTCCATTGTAATTATTTTAATTTAAAATAAAAGCGCATGGGATATATAATATAGACATTATATTTCGTCAATTTAAATATGGATAGTATATTATTTTTCTAAATAAAAGATTTATTCTATGATTGAATTTCTGGAGTGCAAGCCTAGATGAACTGTACACACCTATTAGTTATTATGTGTGATGGATTAGAGAGAATCATTTAGGGGAAAAAATAAACCTTTACACGCTTGGACCAGATTCGAACCCTTAACCTTCCCCATCACCAACAAAAACAACACAAGATAATCCTGATATTAGTACGCGTGCCTTCAGATGCAGTTAACAGCCAATATTCTATTGCGTTCGAATTAAGACAAATTTTATTTCACTATATATAAAACTAGTGTCATTAAAGTGGACGAATGGATTATATTGTCATATGTTCTTTAACGTGAAATTTCTGAAGAAATTAATCATATATAAACGAAATATAATACATCTAAGCTCTAGAATATAAATAATGCCAAGTCATCCCTGCCATCAAATTATCATTGGAAAAGAAAAAAAATCTCTCAAAAAAGGTACCGTGGACTCTTAGCTCAGTAGGTGAGCGTCTAACACTAGAGCTAAGGTGTTAGAAAAATAAACAATCATTTATGCACACACACACACACACACACACACACACACATATATATGTATTAGCGGTGGGTTTTTAATACATATTTATCAAACTGGTGACGGATTCATACGACTTTCTAATTATTATTTTTTATATATATTTTTTGTGATTTTTCTTGATATTACTCCATTTTCCAAACCATGGGACGAATTATTTTAATCTTTAAGGTTTTATTTTTCCTTTACAGTTTTCATGTAGTTACGTGTCTTTCATTCTCATTTTCTCATCCTTTTTCAGCCGTTCGTATGTGTTTATCTGTCTTCTTCCCAGTTTTTTTATCATTTTTCTCGATTCTCTTTCTGCTCTTTCTCAGACACAGTATTCTTCTCCCTCATTAAAGATAAGCTCTTGATGGAGATTTCAATGGCTTGAACCAGGTCTCGAGGTAAATTGAATGAGGGCACACAAAAGTGGCTTTATATAATTTATACTTAGCTACGACATTGAGATTCTGGAGGAGGTTGAAGAAGAGACGATGAGGTAAGGTCTGATATCTTCTGGGGAAATTGAAGGGCCTCTTCCTTACTTGAAAAGATAGGCGTAGTCTCGAGGAAATATGAGGTATATTTTAATCAATTACCTATTATTAGGTTACCTGGGTACAATAACCCTCTATATTGGCTGGTTATATCTCCGTATTCAATAAGCAAACTAGGCATCGATGGTTATTACCTTCGTACTTTACTGAAAGAGATAATCTTGAGGCACTGATCACCAAATATGAATATAGCTCGCTCTACAGTTTTTCCATTAAGTTTGAAATCATAGGGAAATCATTTTATCAACGCATACGGTGTTGATTATTACTACATCCATCTATTAGCTACCTTTTAAAACAAATTACTTATACTATTTATATCAGACTAAACGTACCCAGATCGACAGATGAAGATGTGTAGGTAGTTTTCTATTGAAAATTTCACACTAATAAAATAATTACTGACGCCTACGTTATTTTTTATATATAGCCATGGTTCATCGAAATCAAATAAATTTGGTAATTAGTTTGTAAAACTATCTAGAACCGGTATCGATCATGTATATTTATTGATTGACCTATTAATTTTATTATCAAAACAATACCTATATTTTATTAACTAATATATTGATTGAAATTTACATAAATGATGTATTTCTATATTATAAACTAAATAAATTATTCAATTTTCCCCAATAATTTATTAATGCTTGGGATAAAAAAATTCAAAAATACGTTTTCATTAAACAAACCTTAAGTATGATATCCTCTGTAAAACAGTCATACAACCTGTTAATCACACTTAATACTCCTAATAATTTATTTAATATTTATATATTAAAACATTTAAAAGCCAAATAAAAAAGTCTCATTATTTTTAGACATCAATAATATTTTTTATGTATAAAAATAAAAATAAAAAGTACTCTTATTTATGATTAAAAACTATTCTCAGATACCCATTTTTAATCAAAGCTTAAAAGTCATTTAAAAAATTGAAACCTTTTCAAAATTTTAAAATTAAAAGGAAGTTATAAAATCAAATATCATATTAGAACCAATTTCAACAAACTGTTTTGAATCTGAGGTTAGGGACAGACAGACGAATACGAGGACAGAGTGAAATATAAACTCCACCTTTTGTTGTTAAGATTCACATAAACAGTAAATATTTATTACAATCTTGATATCGATTATTTTCAAGATTAAAATATTTTCTCTTTTTATACGATATTAAAAAAATAATTTATAAAATAAAGTTTTGAACTTCTCAGTAAACATTTATTTTAAAAATGCTAGAAAGTTTTAATATCTTACTAATTTTCTTAATAATTTTAAAATAGGCTTTCAAATTATTTTTTTAAAACGATACAATTTAAAAGAAATTTAAAATTATTTCATGAAAATACTATTGTTCCACTTGATTTATATAGCCTTTGTATTTTGTAAAACGTTGAGAAGAAGCTATTGAAGAAATTATTAAGAGCTATCTAATTTTAATAAATTCTAATTCGAAATTCTTACGATGTAATAAATTATAGTTTATATAATATAATACACAAATTTTAACAATTTTCTAATTAAGTTTCAAAACAACAGATTAATATATATTTTGTACTTTCTAATTTACATATGCGTTCTCTGATGAATCCTGAAGTGAAAGTATAAGAAAAAAATCACACTGTATTCTAATAAATATATAGGCGCACATAGGTCCTACATTACCTTATGTATAGGCAATAGTCTAAGTATAGATCTAAAAAACCCTGCTCCTTTCTAGCTATCACAAAAAATTCTTTCTAACTTGTCTAAAATACAGTCGTTAATTTAATCACCCGATTTTTTGAAACTAGAATATCTTGCTCTTGTAACTATGAAAGAGGCTTATTTTTAAGAAGAATATCAGAATAAATAAAAATAACTTATTCCTGTTGATCCTTGAATACGACGCATATATAGGAGTTATTCAAAGACTTTGTACTTTGCGAAAATTCTCTTGCCAAGTTTAAACAATATTTAGAAAAATAAGGTTGGTTGTTGTCCTCGCACACGCCTATGAGCATGTTGGGTGACAGGGAAAGTTTCACAACGTCTGACTATATCCAGGATCATTTCCGGTAGGCGTTGACGTCTTCAGCTCTAGTGACTCGAAATGACGAGTAGAGTTTTCAAAAATTGAATGTTTGACAAATAAAATTGTACCACTCAAAAAACATAGACATTTGTTTCGGATTCAATCGATCTATACGTTTTTGGTCAAAATATATTTACCTTAATTTAATTTGTATATTTTAATTTGGTCAATAAAATATTAGGAAAATCACGATATTTGTTAAGCTAGAAATTATAAATAAAATGTGTATATCAACGAAATATCTTTTAGTTTTGGTATTTATTTGTAGTTTGACAATATGTTGGTCTATACACCTTCTCCTGACTGTGTGGGCCAACAGTCATAAACTTTGTGGGTTTCGCAATGGTCAGCAGTAGATTGCTAGTCTTGACCATTTTGTTGGAGAAAAGAACATTTTTAGGAAATTTAATTTGGAGGAACGTACTTTTCATTTTGGTCGTGGCGTGAAGAGTACATGGACTGATGTGAGTTCAAGTTTATTGGCTGAGCTTAAGGAGGTCCTGTTTTATCTCAATAATTTGACATGTCCTACTTCTGTCTTTCTATCAATTTGTTGGTTCCACAATAGCTTTCCCATGCATTTACCAATTTTAACTAAATTTTTCAGCGACATTATTTGAATCTAGGCCTAACAACGTAATTATGTATATTTTATAGCTACGCTAATCCATTTTAATGCTTTCGTTTAATACCTCCTCTCTAATTATTTAAATATAAAATTCTTATTACTCAATTGAGTACCTACGTATTAGGATGTACTTTTTTAATTTAACATATACTGCAACACTTAAGCATAAATACAAATTATTATTTATACAAATGATATAAGATTGATCATACATAGTATTATTTGGTTCTATGTTTAATTGATCATCAAGGGAAAAATCAACGTTATATTTAAGAAAGAATTATGGGAGATATTTCAGTTTTAAATAAAAGATAAATTTTAAGATAGTACTATCGATAAACACATGGTGTAAAGCCTATTGTTTTTTTTATCACTGCATCTTTATTCCCTTTTTGATCACACATATATGTACCAACAATAATTGCTTAGGGATATGGAAGGTTAAAATTTCGAGGAAGTGTACCTGCATTTTAAAGGAGGAATTGTGGAACCACATTTATGAAACATCATCCTTAGTACATAATAATAATATTATTTAGCACCGCGTCTTACTACCCGTTCGGGTTATACGCATTAAGTACTAATTACGTTAATGGATTAGGAATTGGGAAGGGTTATTTAGAGGAAATGAACCCGCAATTGCGTGGAGGAAGAGTGGAAAACCATTTAGGAAAAACCACCCCCAGTTCACCCGACCGAGATTCGAACCTCGATCTCCCCGTCCTCAGCAGTCGAGCTCAACACGACAAGCACGTTAGCAAACTACGCCACCGAGGCGGGTATCCTTAGTACACCCAGATAAAATTCACATCCCGATATTCCCTTCAATGTTAGTCTAGTCTTGCGAGAGTGACGCCCACCAAAATGGAACGGATCCAAGATTTACGGAAATACTTGTCTAAACAGTTTATCATTTTTACATGATTTGCCTGTTACTACCTTTCAAGACTGTGGATCGTACTACATAAATGGTAATTCTAGCATGAAAGGAAATTAGGAAACCATCTAAAGAAAGAATACTTCAGTACATACCTGGTAGGGGTTTGAATCCCAACTTCTCGAATCACTAATGAAACTGGCTATACGAGACTGACATATTTTTTGTATGCACCCACAAGTAGGAATCACAAAGTTGGTCACAAAATATAATGTATCAAACTCGCAATATTGTTGATTGCTTGTTACATAACGTTAAAGATTTGTATCTCGTCAGCATTGGTCCGTCCTATCTAGAAATAACTATCCACAATCTCCACTATTTTACAACCCTTACTCCATGTTATTGCTAATGCAATTGCTATGATGCACCTTCCTAGACTTATATTTTTACAGGACTATGCCCGTACAAACTTGCATGGAACAAGGAAGTAGGTATGGGGAATTTTTTTATATTTTCTGGCTGGCCGATGACGGGGAGTTTGAGTTCTAGATACCACCCCGGTACATTGAGGGTTTTTCTTCCCTCCTAAATTATTTATCCACGCCCCCAGATTACCCTCACAAATGTTGTTAATCTTCCTCAGAATTAGATTTTGCTCATGTACACTCACTAGTTTCCACTGTTGGTAATCATACTGTTACCCGGTCACGCGTGGTTAATATGGCTGGCTCATTTAATCCGGGCTGCCAGTGATTGTGAGGTCAGACTTCAAATCTTGGACTAATGTATTGTGAGTTGTTGTTCCTAAATGCTTTTCAATCTTTTATCCATGCAAAATGGGGTACAATTCCTATTGTTATAAATTTATAATCCTAAGCACATTGTAATTTTAAATGTATTTAAACCCATTTCAGTAACCATATGGTCTAAGGCATCAAGCAGCGTTAGACTGGTATGGTGAGGACGGGAAGATTGGGGTTCAAAACTCAGCTGGGCTTATTGAGTATTTTAGCTTAAATGGTTCTCTAATTTTCTTATACGCTAAGTGAGGTATATTATTTATAAATGTTTCTTTCTTCATCCCTACCCCATTATAGTAGCATTATGTATAACCTAAACATTTAGTGAGACACGATTATATATAATAAATATATACGCATGAATATATATTTTTATACGAGAACCATACGTAATTGGTTAAGTAATATGTTTGGTAGAAAGGGAGGGGGATATTTTTGTACTAAAAGTATTAGTTAATTTTTTTAATGAACGTGTAACTTATACTTTGTAGCCTTCAAGGTTTTCGAAATCGTTCTAACAAACAAATTAAAAGGTCACAAAACCCGTTATGCCAAAATCATATTATAGCCCAAATAGACAAGTGTGCCCTTACTGAATGATCGAATGTATCCCCTTAGCTATCTGCCACACGCCGATAAACAAGGTGTTTAATGATAGCAACACCTGCCCTTATTTTCGTCCCTGACAGCTTCAATGAGAGGTGGTTAATGGGTGAACACGCGTGTCTATTGGTTGTTGGAGGCAGACTAAAGCGATTATTCTTGTTGAGTGTGTGTGTGTGTGTGTGTGTGTGTGTGTGTGTGTGTGTGCGCGCGCGCGCGTGTGCTTGTCACAGGGACGCTGAGTATCCCAGGATAATTCGATTTGTACCCCTGGCGTTGTGTCCGGTAACCTTGTTTTCTATCTGCCCTGGGGGAAGATGTTCTTGGTGACTGGCCTGATGTACAGGTTTCATTTTACCCCCGCACCCATCTATTCCTTTCTTCTCTCTCGATATATACCGTTTCTGACCCTTTCCATCTCTCTTTAGTTACCCCTCTCTTGTTCAGCCGATAAATAGACCCATTCAAGAGATTGTCAGCTTACGCCGTCAGTGTTTTACGGCAATTGGTTTATCGTACGGTGGTTTTAACTTTTAAATGGCTCTTTAGTAAGCTCGTATTGTTTTAAGGAAGTATACATACAAGATAGGATCTTAATATTCTTATTCTAATATTAAGGAGAATATATTCCATAATTTTTAGCAATTCAAACGCTTCCGATAAATATTTTTAAATATAAGTTTAACTTCAGGAAATGGAATATTTTAATTTACTAAATATTAGTATAAAATAATAGATTACCAGTCAGTCTGGCGAAGAATTGTTGCAGTCCATTTTATTGCTTGTCAAAGTCACACGAGCTTATTGAAGCTCAGAATAAGTTCAGATGTATTGTGATTTTTGGGTGAGTCTACATCTCAATATATTTTTTTTATAAAATACCTTTTCATAATATCATGAGTCATGTGAAAATAGCGTTCACTCATTTAAAGACTATCGTAGGCTATACATAGATTTTGTAAAATTGGTTAACATTCATATAAATTTTTTTTGAAGTAAATGCATTTATTAACAATAAAAAGAAAAATTAAAATCAGGTTTGTCTTTCTCAAGAAATAGATGTGAAAACCAATTTTGATTTCTGAAATTGCTACTCTTCCTATAAATAGTTTAGAATCTGTAATTTTTTTGTATATACTAAAAAAATTATATATAGAAATATTATCTTGAACCTGTTGAATCATTGTTGAAAGGAATTACAACACGCTTAAGATAAGTTTAGCTAAAGTGTGATTGTGGGTTTGCAAGCATTCTCTTACGTATCTTGATATATTTAAGAAAAACCTATTAGACCAAATACAAATATAGGAACAATTAATGTACACTGTTAGAAACTAAATCTCTTCCAAAGCTCTCCCTAGGACTGTTTGTGAAACACATTGTTTAGTCTATATATATCATTAAGATAAAGATGTTCATGATACAGGGATCAAGTATTGACGCTAATAGCAGTAATAATGTTTTGCTTCAGATAGTTATTAGCATATGAGACGTTACTGTAGTATAACGGTAGCCACAGTGAACGATCTATTAGAGAATTTCTACTTAATAAGCATTCCAATAAACAAAATTAACAGGCAGTCCAATAAACAAAATTAACAATCATATTCAAAAATAGCCCTGTTTATATTTAATGGATAAAAATATACTAAGTGGACAAATCGACTGAAAACTAGATAAATTTGAAATGTTTTGAGAATAGGACTAAATAGAATAGTATTTTAAATGTTCATATACACTTGTTTTATTCATGTAGTGTTTACTTTCCTTCTTCGTATGTCCTGTATTACTCTTTCCTATTCACTCTTTATAATGTTGGTTCCTCTTTCGTCTTCCTTTACTACTGGTCCAAACTCCAGGTTCCCTGGTGAATTTTCCTTGTAGTACAGGTTTTCTATAAATCTTTCCCAAATAACAAAAACTTCCTTATGGTCCGCCACTATCTGACCTTTAAGGGTTTTTAGTTCCACCCATGAGTTAATTCCTTCATTTTCTTCGCATTTCAATAATCTCTTCACATGTATTCTATGTAGTATTCTATACAGTTATTCCTTCCTTTGTTACTCTCCTAATCTCGTTGATTAGCCTAGTATATTCTTTTTGTTGAAGTTTTTCCATTTCTTTCTTATTACCATTTTCAAAAGAATGTATGTGGCTATCCAGGACATTCGTGCTGTCCACGTCAATTTTCCAAAATTGTCATTTATTAACCTAAAAATATATTTTCAACACTATTTATCTTCCTTCCCTCACATATACTCTCTTCTGTCACCTCATTTAACATTTGTTGTATTGAATTTCTCATAATTTCATTCTTTATTTTAATAGTTCTAAATCTGATGTAGGTTTTTTTTCCTTGTTCATCTTCCTGGTCCTCTCATCTTGTTTAAATGCACCTGGCAATATATTCACATCCTTCACACTATTCCTCAATCGCTTTTGACAAGGACATAGTCTAGTTGTTAGCTATTGATATGATCGAGAAAAAATATATCTCAGGATTATGACGAATCTTTACGTTTTATGTGAACAATAACCCAAAAAAGAGAATTTTATAATCCCTTCAATCCCAGTGTCTGTTTGACTGTACCTAACTACAGATCCAAAAACTTTATTGGCTATTTTTTTTAATATTCAGTTCTTATAGGGGTATAACACAAAATATAATGTTTTTATCATAGCCCTTCAACTTAGGGTGGTTTACTGATGAGTAATATAAGGAATTAGATATTTTTTGAAAATAGTTTTAATAATTGTGTGTATAATACATATTTAGGATTTGTTCGTCATGAAAAACAACATTGCATAGTGGGGTTTTGGACAAACATTCATTGAGGGTTAATTTAATGCCGGCAAAGCTTTAAAAAGTTGAAATATTTATTAAATCAATCTTATGATTTTGTTCATAATCTATAAATGGCAACTTGGTGGTATGGCAAAAAAAAAAATCATAGTGCTTTTTGGGATAGAACATCAGTTATAGGTATTTTGTGATTACTGCATTTTCTAAATTTTGAATTATTTTTAAAATGGCACAGGCTTATTTTTGTTATAAATTGGTGTCTTGTGAGTGTCTAACATTACAAATACCTAAATATTTTGTAGGTAAATATCATTTATGTGTAGTGGACTGATGATTGATTTTTTAGTTAACTTGAAATGTATTTTCAAATGGCTACAATGATTTCGTGATAAAGGGGTATCTTGATAGTGGATAGTGTTTAACATAACAAAAACACTATTCTTGTTATGGGACTAAAAAACTATTAATGGGTGGTTTACAGACAACTGATTTACAAAATTATGAAATATTCAAAAAATTTAAATTAATATTTAGTTCCAAATCGGTATCTTTATAATGTTTGAAATTACAATTTACACTGTATATTTGTTTTTGGATACACACTCATTTATCGGTAGTTTAAAGTTGTGTATTTGTTCAAAACTGTAAACTTTTTAAAATGGTCAGATCAATTTTATACAGTATGGATGTCTTGGAAAAGTTTGACATGAGAATTAACATTATTTATTTGATTTCAGGTGAAAATTTGATAAAAGGTCATTTTATAATGAGTGATTCCTGAAAATTCAAATTATTTAGAAAATGGCTAAAACTATTTTGCTTAAAATGTATTTATGGGGATTGTTTGACATGAACATGGAAAATAAAGCTGTATACTTAAATTTGGAGGGTAATTCGGTCATTGGTACGTAATTTACTGACTAATGTTTTTTTTATATTCTAATAAATGGCTTTGGCGATTAGGCTGCAAATGGTTATTTTTTAAATCACTCGTAATTATAAATAGTTATAGGGTATAGGGACCAAAAATAGGTTTAACAAGATTTATATACTTTTTTTATACACTTGCTATTCTGTAAGCCTATACAAATTACTCTTGGACGGTTTATGATGAAAATACATATTATATAATGTTCAAACATATTGAAGTGGTAGGAAGACATAAATCAAAACTTAAAATGGGTTTATTGAATAACCTTGTGAATCCATGGGTTTATTGAATCACCTTGTGAATCCATGGGTAAAAACTCGCCCTCCCAAATAAAAACTATATATATATATATATGTTTTAATAAATATATTTTCGCTAACAATTATATTGTAGGCAAAATAACAACAGTAAACGTTAAATAATACAATTTTGGTTACATGATGCAAAATGAATAAATTAAACTTTTATGTGTGTGTGAGAATTTAATGTTAAAAGGACTTCGTAGCATTTCAGTCAATCTCATAACATTCTCAGTGGACAAATTTGAAACATTTTTCATATGCTTGAATGTCATTACATTTTCCAATGTACTTTTATTATACTGTGTACACAGCCTAATATCAGAAATGTGATCAAGTTTAGACAAGTGACAGTACTGTCTCTCCTGCCTTTGGTTATTTTCTTGATGACCACTAGTGCTACGTTACTGTTCGAAATAATCAAAATGTTGCTTCTGCTCTGTTTTCTCTGTTTGTTTTTTCTTAAGAGTGTCTCGTTTCTTTTCTCCTTTGTGAATTTCTTTTCAACCCCAGTTCTCCCAATCTATTTTTCTTTGAAAAGAGAAATAAAAACTTGTTGAGTGCAATGATTTATCGATTTTTACTTTCTCACTATCTAACAGGTATAGAAAGTATTGTGATCGTAAAAAAAAAAAAAATCTAAGTCGAGATTTTGATGAAGCTCGACGTTTCATGACCTCCAGAATCCGAAAATGTTGTTTTAAAATTTCCGTTTTTCTGTCTGTCTGTACCTCCAACTAGAACATAAACTATTTTACCTATTGGGCTAAAAATTTGGTATCTAGGGTTTTAAAGGGTTGCGCCGAGGTATTTTTAGAATTGGATAGTTAACACTAAAATATTTTTAATTATTATTATTATTAGCACTGCGTCTTACTACCCGATCGGGTTATACTCACTTACGCTAATGTGTAATGGTAGGGTGATTGTGAGATGAAATGGAGGACCTTCAGTTTAACGTGGAATCCGAACCACGGTGGAAGCCTGGCATTACCCATATTCACAAGGTGTCTTGTCAGAGATGATAGAAAGGTTTGGTAATCAGATAAATCCGTGCCGGGATGGAGGATTGAACCCCGGCCACCAGCACAGAAGTCTGACACCTTACCCCTAGACCACCAGGTCACACTGCAACACATAATAAAATGTCGAATAGTTTAATTGGAAGTTGAAATTTTTAAAAAGAAGTGTTAACGCTTGTGGACCCAATATTTATATTTTTTATCAGTTCAAACATACAAATGAGGACATTAATTCTTTAAAAATAAAAATTATAAAATTTAAAGCCAGAACTCAAAAAAACGTTTTCATAATTATAGTGCAACTTATGCTTGGGCTTGCTAGTGTATATTATTTAGTTTCACATATATTACGAGTTTTGATTAAATATCTCCATTTTTAAACAATAGGGCGAGAAAGTCCGTGCGGAGCTCCGTATCATTTATTTCCTTTTATTTATTTTATTTTTAACATATATTTTTGGTGTACTTTGAAAATATGAAAATCTATTGTTCTTGCCATTATTGACATTATCATCAGCAAATTATTTTTTGGGTATAGATTTTTTTAATCATTGTTGACAAGACTGGAAGATAAGCTACATTCTTTAAAATGGGTTGTTTGTGGAACTTTCTTTGTGATCCGAATTAATAATTTCATCTTTTACATGATTTACATTTCTTCTGTTCGTATCTAGATTTGAGGTAGATGCTTCATTAGCAGAATTGTCTCGCATAGTGTGAGATTTTAGAAGTGTTGTAGCCATTTAATTAATTTTGATATTGTCACCATTCTCCATTATTTCAACTACTGTTCCAGGTGTAAGATCATTGCGCTATCGGGTTTGCATAATTTGCCTTTGAACAAAATAAATGTAGGTATCGTCTTTCTTAGCATGCTACCACAGGAAACAGATGGTACGTTCTCGCCGTGCTCTGGGCCTACAATATGCACCCTTTTGAACAATTTAGATTGTAAATAAATTGTTGTATATCTTAGGAATGGTGGTAAAATTTTTCGCCAATTTTGAGAATCAATTGTGGTTTCTTCATAACGTATTGATCTAACATAAATTCAAGTGGTTTATTTAAGTAGTCATCTAAAATGAAAATATTTAGCTTAGATAACAGCTTTGGCGGAGATCAGATTCTCGGATTTACTTATTGATACTTAAGTATGAATTTTTATAAACTTTCCAAGCCAAATTCTACCTGCCCTTTTTTAATTTACATTTAAAAGGGTTTGTTATTCTGTTCAATTCAAAGTTACAGAAAACACTATTCCTTTTCAGTGCTAGGCATAACGATGTAATATAATTGAGCAAATCTACCACACAACTCATCGTATTTATTCTAGAGATAGCACTGGATGTCTACATTTCCTCGCAGTACTGCCACTATTAACGTGGTTGCACCAAGTCCTTAGTGGAGTTTTGAAATGGTAAACAGCCTCTCTCTCACAAATACCTTTGATGATGATTAACATTGAATCCACCAGCTGCCAGTGATACCAATATCCGACTATTACTCATTGTGAGCTGCATTAAAGAAAGCCTGTTTAGTATTAATTTTAATAATTTTTAGACACCATAGTGGTTAATGAAATATGTTCACCTTTAGAAATATGGTCTAGATGGCATATTCATTAAGTTTGGTTTGCCATGGAGGTGTGAGCTCAAATCTCACTTTCCCTCCACGTAATCTCAGGTACATTTTCCAAAAATTATGCCTTACTCATCATTACCATATTAGGAAGTCATAAACAGTTCTTCTAACCAAAATGGGTTATGTGATGTCATAAAAAACAACTTGAATTGAATAAAATTGAATAAAAATAAAATCCAAAAGAGGACCTCCTTCCCCTAAACTTTGGGGTATAACGTATCCCAGACCCCAAGATAAGAATTCCTTCATCCTTAATATTGCTCCCTGGATCTGCCTCTGAGTGTAGATAACCTTTGTGTTGATGTACTTTCCAAAATTATAATACAAAAGGGTGACCTGGCGGTCTAGAGGTAAGGTGTCAGACTTCTGTGCTGGCGGCCGGGGTTCAATCCTCGGTCCCGGCACAGATTTATCTACAGATTTATCTGATTACCAAACCCTTCCTTCAACTCTGACAAGACATCTTGTGAATGTGGGGAATGCCGGGCCTCCACCGTGGTTTGGATTCCACGTTAAATTGTAGGTCCTCCATTTCATCTCACAATCACCATACCATTACACATTAGCGTAAGTGCGTATAAGCCGAACGGGTAGTAAGACGCGGTGCTAATAATAATAATATAATACAAAATTAAAATATCAAATATTTAGTGAACTAATCGGTTTTGTCAATTCCTCAATGTATAGTATTTATTAATTGAATTAGGATGGTAGAAAACGTTTTAATCACCCATAAGCATTAAAATTTATCGTCTGCATATTTAAACGGAAAAACTCATAGTTTTAAAATTAATACAACAACAGATGTTTTCAAAACAATATATTTGAGGTGATCACAATGGCCTCTCAATGAACACTCCATCGAAAATTCCCTCACCTCCTTTCTCTTCCCCACCATCAATTGTTCCATTGCCACGTGCGGAATTGCACCCTGCTAGGCCGCATCTTGTTTCGATTGTCCCCGTTTTTATGCAAAGGAGACTGTACGTGCACGGCATACGAGCGATATGGCATCTTCCAAGCGAGCGAGAGACCCGCCATCTTGATAACATCGAAGTGCACCGTGGGGGGAAATAAATAGTAAATAGCTAGACACAAGGAAGGGTATATATGGAGGCGCCCGTATCGCGCGCAGCTTTATACTTTCCTTCCGAACCCCGCCACACCCCTTTCTTTCTGTCCGTTCACTGTTTTCATCCACCCTTACAGAGTCGCGAAGCAACTTAAAAATCTATAGACTAGGCGCGCTTACAAGAAAGATGCAAGAGTGTGCGCTTAAATGACGATAGATTTATGTATAGAGAATTTATAGCTTAGTACAAAAATATGATAATAACCTTCCGAAGGAAATGTGAGTCGTGCAGGCTTTAGATTACGAGGACATTGAACAAAAATTATGATAATTGATATTAACTCGTTTTAATTTTTTTTTTATGTGGGAGACGATACATATTTATTAATAAAGTTATTTTATTTTAGTAGAAAATAAATGTTGTATATTTGGATTAAATAGTGGGAAAATGAATTTGATTTAAATTGTTATTATTATTTAAAATAGCACTACATTAAATAATTTACATTTATATATTTGAAATATATTAGTAAATATTGTAAATCACCTGAACTCGTGTTTCTTGGGATGAAGTGCTTGCGGGTTCAAACCCAGCCAAGGTAGCCTGTTTATTCTTGAAGGATGAAAAATCCATGGCACTGTCAATCTTTTAAAAGTGGGCTTCCTCATTAAATCCAAACAAACTTCTTATTTATTTTTATTAAACATTAATAAAAATCGCATGTTCGAGATAATTCAGGCCTAATAGTTTAGTAACCATTCAGTTTTTTTAAAACCTATGTAAATGTATATTTTACACAATTACATAAGATTGATTTTGAAACCTATAACTATCTTTAGGAATATTTTATTACATTATTAAGTGTATGTTAATTTTTTATCTCTACCATACAAATATAAACGTTATTTTTCATAAATTTTTATAGCAAGTATCATTTTATATTCCTAAGAATTTTAATAACGCATCTTAAATGATGAGTAATAGGGTTAAATTATAATAAAATAACCACTTAATATGTAAATAAAAATAGTGTATAAATTCCTTAACACTTAGTGCTCTAACTTTAAGTAATTCATTGAAATATTCTTAGTTTCTAAAAAAAATTGTGCAAGCCCTTGGATAGTAAATAATAGTAAGAACTTCAGTGGACAAATGGACAAAGGCATCACTCTTGTGATATAAACTACTTCCGATGACGTGGAAAATGGGTTTCGAGCTCCAATCGTGCGTACTTATGGTAACTTTTCTCATATGATTTTTCTCGCTTCCTCCATACAAAAATGGGCTCATTTTCTCCACAATTCAACTTCCTTAATCTTTTTTACACTAGCCTAGGTTATTTATTTATGATTAATCCAAACGGGCAGGGCTACGCGTTGATAAAAATAATAATCAAAATATGCCTAGTAAAATTGTTTTACATTATATTCAGTGTTTATGTCCCTGTGTCATATGGCTAGGACTTGATCCTGGGCTGGATATATTGTGGTTTATTTTGATGACTGACACAGGTAGTTAAGGCTTACACGTAAAGCTTACGATATGCTGATCTATTGTTGATGGGATCTCAAGGTTCTAATCTCGGTTGGATCAGCTTGAGACGGTTTTTACATGTAATTAATAAATCTAATTTTTAATATATACCCTCTTTTAAGCAAATGAGGTTATCCTTTCCTTAATTACTGTTATCATTATGATCCCATCGAGCAAGCCTTTCGATTAAAAAACCTTGTTATATATTTGAAAATTCACAGAAGAATTTTTTTTTTGCCATTTTACAAATGCATACAGTAGAATTTTCTTTAAATTACCAAATTTGTATTGTTTACGCTCAATATTTAATGTATTATATTAATATGTTTATAAAGGTAGCTAATAGTTTATAGAATAAGCGCATTTACAATATAAAGGCTATTATTGCCTGGGAACTCAAAATGAAATTAGATTTATGATCAGCTAACCTTCTTTTTCACCATCTAATACTAAAACCAAGAATCTTATACCTTATCAAGATTCTAACAAATAAAGGTATTCAAAATCGTTGCCCAACCTTAAAAAATATAATTTCATAACCATACATCCCACAGAAACAGACTGATGTAACATAAATATATATTTTAGTACAACGTGTTACTACCCATCTGGGATATACGCATATGTACTAATTATTCTATGGGTTTTAGGGAAGAGGAATTTCATTTATGTATAGGATGTAGATTATATAGTCTTGTCACGTGGAGAGAAAGTGTAAAACATTTTAGAAAACATCATTTTTAACCCACTCGACCAAGACTCAAGCCTCAGCCTCCCCGTCCTCGGCAGTCTAGTCTTATGCGAGAGGTACGTCTTAGACCATGCATCCACCAAGGTGCACACATATAAACTTACATGTGATATAAAACTAAAAATGAATAATTGATGGCAGGGACTGTACCTATGTTATTCGAGGTCCCCGGCTTCACTGTTCTATTACAGTGTCGACGGGTGGTCTGATCGAAGGGGTGGGTAGGTAACACCCTAGAGATTGAGTAACAATGTAAGGATCAAGTAAGGGGGTGGGCTTAGCGGGCTCGGTTGAGGGGGTAGGGGGCAGGGGACCATTGAGAGGAACGTGCCAAAATTGGGTAAAGCCTTTGTGTAAATGTCAGGAATATATTGGTGGTTACAGTAGGGGATTGGACTGATGTCAGGGGGCTGATGGGGAGAAAGGTGGAGATTTGGTCTACAGGGCATTGTCAAAAGGGGAGGTGGCGGTGACTTTCATTGCACAAGTCTGTTCGAATTGTCGGGCGTCTCCTTCAGATTTGAAGAGGACTCAAGAAGTGTCTGCACATTTCAGAGATTACATTTTTAAATCAAGAGGAATAGTGAAAAAATGGCGAACTATTTGTTGTTTTATTTAAAATATTATTTGTCCGTCTATGTTGTTTGATGTGCAATGACGATAGCCTAAGTACAACATACCCCATCCACGTTAGAAAGGGGGAAGAGGAAGGTTGGAAGCTATTAGAGTGTTTTATTGAAAACACTGGTTTAAGTTCACTAACGATAACCTATGTGGTAGACAAATTTATTTTCTTGGTAAATACTATAATATTAATAAAGAGTATAAATAATATTTTTCTAAGGATTATTCCAAAATTGTTTTTTTATAACTAATCGACCAAATGAAGCATATTTATATTATTATTATATTTATTTTTCCAAGGTTGTGGAAACAAGGTACATTATAGTTTATGAAATGTTAAATTAAAAATTATTAATTCACAATTATTATATATTGTTAAAACTTGTCAGCAAAATAAATAAACATTTTTGTAAATCTTGAAGAAATAGTTATACAAAATATAACTTTCCATTTAAAACATTTTTATTCTATAAACAGCTGCGCATGAACACAGCATATCATGATTTATACATCGTTATCAACAACTTTAACTTCATCTGGTTAACCATCTTGATTCGTGAATAGATCGTCGCATTTTTAAAGAATTCCTTTGTATAACATTTTTAAGTGAGCCAGAGATGCCGCTCTCACAATAAGAAACGAACAAACGGTTATTTTTATATGTTCGTGTTTCAATATTGTAAAATCCCTTAGAATAGAAACACAATTAAAATCAAACTTTTGGTTGTGAGAATTTTGATTGCCAAATGTTGTGATAATTCAAAATATTGGCTAGAAGATCATGTGGTTTTACGAATGGATACAAGAGATAAGATATGATAGCTTTTGCAAGCTTTCCGTTACCTCCAATGCAGTGGCAAATTTAATTATATATTCATGACTTCCACCGGTTGCCACGTTAATAAAGGCGTCAGACTGGTATTGTCTGGTTTGCCTGCAATGAAGGGTGTTGGGGGTTAAATACAAGCAGGAGGTGGAATTATATGATTTTATTTAAAACACGGTTTCTAACGTTCATTTTTACACGAAAATGGATTTACACTTTCACTCAAATAATATATAAGATATTCCTGGGCTGGTAGTAATCATAAATTTTAAAAAATAAATGATTATTCCATTTAAAATAATATAGCATGATTATGCTATAAAATACTTTTTATAAATGTAAACAAATTTTATTAGTTAGTTATGATAACATTGTATTACACTTTTATTTTATAATTCTTGAAAATATCTATTTAAAGTAAAACTGCAAATCTCATGACTTGAATTATAAATATATATTAAAGAATCATTAATAAATTTTGTAGTTATTGCAGAATACAACTTTTTACCAACAATATAGTAGTAAATAATACTAGATATGATGCGATTTATTAATATTATTACTTACAATTTATAACATGAATACAAATTTATTCCATGTTTTCACAAACCAAAATGTCAGTAAGAAGTCACAAGCATTAACCTCTTTTTTAAGCACTAGGTCTTTCTATCTGGTCTATATTCCTATTTATATTAATGAGGTAGTGATGTGAAGGATAGAATTTAGAGGTATCGAACCGCCATTTGCAAATAGGTAAAGATCGTTTCATGTTGTTATTCTACAGATACTTGTTTCTGTGATCAAATTATTGAAAGTATCACCCTCATAATGTACTAAGCTTCAAAAAACGAGGAGATTAGGGTTAGAATCCCGTTAGGGTAAGCTGAAGGTGTTTTTACTAATAACAAATACCACTTTACCTCAAAGTATATGCAGGTTCACTTTTTCTATATTCAATTTATCTCATCCCATACTCATTATTTTAATTAGTATAGATGTGTAAAGTAAAAACGGGTATTAAAGCATTATGCTAAACAAAAGTTAAAAATATATAAATCTTCTAAACATATTATTTTATAAAGATAATATATGCCAGATATTCAGTTTGACCTATTTTCTAAATCGTTAACTCGTATGTATACATATTTATTAATGTTCCATAGTGGATTCCTAGCACGTTTGAAATATTTATCGAAGGTGAAATCAGTTATTTCCCTTTTTACGGTGATGAATTGACAGTCAGGTGACCGAATTTGGATCCTGTAATAGAATTATATTAGTGTGAACGTGGTGTATTGTTTTATCATATTTGTTAGACACTCTATAATTCTACTTTCTATAAATGCCAAGCATGAAAATGTTCCTGTAGTTCAACTAAAACGATTTTTTTTACCGCTTTGAATGAAGAAGTGATACACTTACGCCTTTCTTACCCGACCAAATCCTCGATTGAATGCTGGCTTCTAACCACTGGTAGCTGTAACAATAGAACACACCTCTCCACCGTCGAAACAATGGAAAGGTCAACAATATAGACTGTTCATTCCTCTTGTGAATGTTGTAGTCAAGTGGTTGGCAGGACGCAGGAATACACTTGGCGTTTCTGCTCTACCTCAAATTCTGTGAGGTAACGACACCTACAAACACGAGAAGTACTTTATATATGTACTTTTTCTACACTGTGTTTATCTTAACTGGTAGAAATATTTCCCTTGATGTATTATGATAAACGACTCTATATTATAAGATATAACAGTGTAGAACAATTCAAGCTAAGCTTACTATCTTTCAGGGTAAACAAAGAATAGTTTAAATTTATGAATAGTAAAATTGCACAATGAATGTATACGACCATAAAAATTCACCATTTACGAATGATATAAAACATCAAATTTCAGACCACGATAAACAAACCCTGTTACACTAGTTAAAAGCCTTAATAATTATATATTATTATCTAAGATTATTTGAAACAAATGATTTTTTTTTCCCTTGAGTGTAGTGGTTAAAGATTCAAAGAGTTCCTCTTGGGTTAAGGGGGTGCTTAAAATATTTATTAAACTCATTTATATATCATAAAATTTCAAATTTTAATAAAATTAATTCTAAAAAACTTCAACTGTATTATAGTAGTATGGATATAAATAACCTACTTCTGACATTGCTATTAGAATAGAATTACTTTTGTGAAACTTAACAACAGTATTATTATATATTTAATTGAAATTATATTATGAAATATGTTATTTAAAAAAAATTGTTTTATAATGATTATGCATGGTGATTTTTCACTAATTTTACCATCCAAATGATAATAACAATTATATATTTTACTTTGTAAAAATAACATTTGGAATAAGTTATCATTATATTCATGGTTGATGCATTCTATTAAAATAAATCTTTTTTTCCCCATATTTAGATTTGAAATTTAAATGTTTTTTAAAGTATAGCCAAACAGGTTTACTTGGATATTTGTAATTATTAGATATTTGGAAAAATTTTAAACCTAAATTTACATGGATTAAAAAAACAACTTTTCATGATATGTAATCGCATAAAAAAGGCTTTACCTGTAAAAGTAATTTGATTTTTGAAAAATGTTTGAAACTATAATTCTTTAAGTAATATTTGCATACTCACATACTTTGTGCCTACCTTCCTTTTTCACCCCATCCCACTTTCTCTACTTTATTAATGAAGATTTGAAATTCTAAGAGCCAAAGTGATTTTCAGACAATTTCTCATCACCAGCCGTTCGCAACCCCTGGTGTGAAATGTAAACATCGTGTAACTGATGGAAATTATCTTTTACTGAAAAGTTTTCCCTCAAAATCTTCAATGTGAGTTTGTGCGTCTTTCATAATAACTTTCTACTTCACTCATTCCCTTCAGTTTCAAAAATGAGGGTGAGATAGAGAGAGTGGGGGAAAAGCACGAAAATAAAAAAAAATTGTTCTCTGAAAGCTTTTGTTGTGGTTTCTAGTAACCAGCATTTCCTTCTGAAGTTGATTAGAAGAAGACGAGGAACAAAGAGATTTTGCAAAACCTTATCGAAGTGTGGTGCATGATGGATAGCAGTTCTCATTTCTTACACGACTCTACTTTGTGCACTGTTCCGTCTCATTATCAACTTGTGAAAAGTCTTAATATTCGACGTCATTTTAGAACCGAGGCTACATCTCAATGTGTGTTCTCACATCTATACTTATTTTGTGTTTGTCAAATATTGTAATTTTCGTAGAGATAGTTCTAAATTTACTTATTTGATAATCGACTTATTAAAGGAGTGTACGACTTATAGGCTAGATTTATTCTAAAAAATGTTACATCAATCAGTACTCTTACTATTAATTCACAACTATGAAACGAGTGAACCCAATTAAAACCAGTACAATAGTATTTTTAGAGTTAGGAATTGAACTCAGGAATCCCAAATATGTAGAGGGATTCACAAACAACCAATTTAAGACGTAATATTTAATTCTATATTATTTTTTAATATAATATATTAGCTTAATGATCTCACTGTATTTAATTGGCTTAAAACATTCTTATTTATCATTTTAAACAGAGTGTTTTTATTTGATTCAGTTTGACTAACAGTCTGAGCTATCCTCATATTTACAAAAATTGTTCAATGATCAGGAAGTTATTGATAACATAACGCATTTTCGTTTAAAGTAAAGCCACTTATTACCCAGCTTGGACTTAAAACCCATTCCCTGTTACCAGAAAATAGGATTATTCTAAATCCTGTACAAATATGCGCACCAGAGACGACATTAGCAAAGCTTAATCTACAATTGAACAGTTATCGTTTTAGAAAATAATATAAATGGT
Organism: Timema shepardi; assembly: GCA_902151425.1. Lineage (NCBI taxonomy): Eukaryota > Metazoa > Arthropoda > Insecta > Phasmatodea > Timematidae > Timema > Timema shepardi. Next base: position 11,094 of record CABFVX010002253.1, on the reverse strand, counting down.
ACTACATAAGCTCACAAACTTTATCATTTTTTTTATTATAAATTCAAAGATTATTTTGAAAAAAAAAAAAGTTTTGAGTAAACTACCCTTGAAAATGTTTTCCTCGTAAAACCAACACATAATCGTGTAGATAATATTAACCCATCTTTATGAATAATTTTTTAATTAAATTCCTTGAATATATTTAGAAAAATTCAACTTTTTATAACTGAATTATCTGTATATAAGCCTAAGTCTATTTGTTATTTGTAAAAATCAAAACGTACTATTATTTATTATGAAAAAATGTTTCCACATTCCAAAATCGAATTCAATCTTAGATGTAAATTCTAAAAAAAAAAAATGTATTGTTATGAGTAAACTATCATTAAATTAATATATTTAAGATAAATAAAGTTATATTATTACTGGTAATATAAAATATTCCCATGAAACCAATTTTGAAATATGATTAAACAAATTTTTGTAAATATTAAAATTAAATAAAACCTCTTCTGTAAATTACCTAAAACTAAATTTCCATCTCCAAAATCAATTTATACCCCTTTATATGTCATGACCATGTCACAACCTTGGCAGATATATATTTTAAGAAAAAAACGGTGCAAAAATTCACAAATCATTTACCATTTTCAAAAATAAGTTATCATTAAACTACTCTTTTAAAAATCTATGCCTGAAACAAAGTAAAAAGTGTTATTATTGGACCTGTAAAGTACTTCAAAAATATCCAATTTGAAATAAAATCATTTGGGCCATACATTTAGTATTCATTGGATATTTTAAATAATTTGCATTAAAAACAATACAATATACTTTGCTTCGAGTAAAAATTGATTAAAGTGTTGTTTAATAAAGAGTGATTTTTGAAAGTTTCTAATATTTCAAAAATAGCTCTAACGATTTTTCTTGATTAATATATTCTTATATATCAGAAAAATTAAAATAACACTCTAGTGAGTTGGTTCAAAATAGGTATATTTAAATTTGTTGGCACCATATATAGTCAAATAAATTAATTTTTCTAAAATTAATTCATATAATAGTTGTTAACAAATTAATAATATTTGTATTATTTTTTTAAATATATGTAGCTTAAATTACTTGGCTCAGAATTGGTTTGGGGGATTATTTTGCATTATAAATAATAAGTTATTCTTATCTGTCCAAAATAAATTAATTTAAGGGTAGTTTAGTTAAGACAAATTATAGAAAAGTTTGCTTGTTCTGAAATTGATATTGAAGATTGAATTCAAAACGAAAATATAGCAATCGTTTTTCATGATGAATAAGATTAATATTAATTATTACAAATAAACAATTTTAAGATAATTAACAAATAATAAAATTTTAATATTGTTTAATATATAATTAAACAATGTAGTTTAAAATTTACATATAAAGAATGTTAATTTTGAACAAGATATATGTTTGTTTGTATGAGGAAAACATAATTAAGAGTATATTTTTTTAAAATATATATTTGAAAACTACCTTATAAGCTATAATTTACTTTATGCGATTATGTCTTACCATATTTTATATAAACTAAGAGCCCCATAATAAAATAAAATAACTGTTTTTTTAAATCATAGTGCATTTATTCATTCCTAGACATATATCACAGATGATAACACAATGGAGAAGATATGCATAGACCTTGAATTATTGTAAATTTAAATTGTTTTGTGATTTTTCTTATCGATTTAAATTTGTTTTAAACTCTTTAACTATCGACTTACTTTCCTTCTTTTCATGTCGCGTGAAAATTCTCTCTCGTTATGTCGCAGCAACGGTGGCTGGAAACGTTTTAATAAAATCAACTTCGCTTCGCTTTTCATAACGCTTTTCATACTCTTGTGGGGGTGCTTAGCATTCAGGATTTTGGGCTTCCTCGTCCGCATTTGTAATGAGAATTAAAATTCGCTTCTTTTCCTTGGTAACTACGCGTTAATATATTCATTGCAGTTTTAGTCGGAGGGGGGGTGACTAACATAAAAGTGATTAAGACATCAAAAGGACTAGCGTGTGCAGTCAAATAACTTTTTTTTTCAACCCCCCCTCGTTCTTCTTTAAAAGCCCCTTCGTTGGATTGAATCCCCCTTTCCAACCTCCCCCATTG
>CABFVX010002252.1:105591-121942 GCA_902151425.1 Timema shepardi | reverse complement strand
CCCCCCACTACTTACGTGGTTAGTATATATGTAGACTATTAATTGTATTGGTGTGTTAGGGATGAAGAAGGTTGAATTTAGAAGAAGCTAGCCCGCATTTTAGAAAAGGGAGAGTGTAAAATCATCTAGAAATAAAACACTCTTGAGTCCTCACGAACGGATTATAATCCCAATCCCCCCTTTCACTGGCACTTATTGTGAATGTGATTGATACCTGTTACCAGGGGTCCTTAACCTATTTGGTGCAACGGGCTACTTTGTCAGTCTAGGTAAGTCTATGAACCCCTTCTCAAAATAATGTGTTTAAATTCAGAAAATAAAATACAAAGAAAACAAATGGTATTTCAATACAAAGGGAACACAACTGCATTAAAATACAATCATACAAAAAAATGTGTTGTATAAATAAAGGCCATTTGCTTCTTTATAAAGGAAATAAATAACAAAACAATAAATTAAAAATATTGGTTGCCATATAGAGCTACTCAGATTCGCAGGAAAAACTTTTTTCTTATTGTAAGTGGTGACATGAAAAGTGTTTCCGTGCAACTAAGTTGGGGTCTGCGATGCCAAATGGTGGTTCTATGAGACTTCAATATTAGAGCTGTCTACTATGTGGCGACATGTGCGGTAACCACTTGTAACACTTGTAAATATCGTGTGGATATATATTTCTTCATACAGACGCTCTGCTGCCTCCCCAAAAGAAGTGAATCCCCTTCCTCAGTCGATATGCCTGTGTGATCTCAATGTCACCCTTGCCAGGGCCAACAACCCTTTCTTTGAAAGAATCGGCAACCCCTTATCAGGCAATTAAGTGCGTGTTACTTCACTGGATATCATCGCTGAGGGAAGTGCATGGTTTATATTGGGAAACGGCGGTGCCTTTCTCTCGTTTTCATGCGGTCAACCTCCCCTCAAATATAAGATAAGTTTGGCGACGCTGGTTAGTCGAGGTTGCCAGTAGCTCCTTCTTATCCCAGCACACCAGTCATAACTGAAATCGAGGATATTTGGGAACAGTTAACTGAGAGAGAGCGAAGATGAAGATTTTCTCCACAAGACCTGTAGTTCTCTCAGCAATGATATTGGGTGTATTATAATTTCCTTCACACTTCACTTGTTATGTGCTGAAGATTGAGGAGTTGCCTACTCTCCAGGTGCATACGGCTCCAACTTTGACCTCTCGTAGCACCGCCATTTGGCGTCGCTGATCTTGAGCCCTTTTTGCGTCCAAGTACTCGTCACACCCAACAACGGGGAAGCTGAATTGTATCCACTCGGAATGGTATCCATTGAGACAGTTTTGAAACATACACCTTTATGATAGAACAATATGATAATTTCAATACTATATTCTTGTATTTAATGTTTGATTTAATTTTAAATTAATCAAAATTACATCTTATTGTAACACAGTTAATATTAATTTGTAACTTTCTTGTTAATTTAGTTCATATTAAATTTACAACCACATGTTATTATTAAGTGTAGTTTTTGAGAAAAAGGCTTTACAACTTTATCGTTTTTATATAGTAGGTGTCCATCCGAATCTTAACACCCACCACAGAAGAAGAAAAAATATATATATTCTCGAGACCATCCCGAAATTAGGGATTTAAAACTACCTGTTCTCAATCCCACCCAAAATAGTAGAGCTCTCTATCTCAAACTGGATAAAAAATGTCCACCTCTCACACCCCTAAATAATAATAGTAAATATAGGTTTGTGGGTTTGTTTATGCTATTGATATTAATAAGAGTGTGAATAATCAATTATAAACCTTTTTAAAACATTTACTTCTGGATATCAACAACTGTCTGTACTAGCTAAGCTAATATGGTCTCAAACACACACACACACATATGGAGTGTTATTGTCCTAGCTAAAACCTAATTTACCATGACTAATATCGGGGTTCTAAACTCGCCGGATGTTGTGAGATCATTTGACTAAATGATTTTCCACTTTATATTCTTGCAACTGTAGATACACTTTCTCTATATTATATCTTTCTCATACAATCCCTAAAGTGTGAACACGAAGTTAGTTCATAAGGCTATTGAGGCGTGAAGAATTGAAAAAGCAGTAGACATTTCAATCAAGACTATGTTAAAAAAACTTTTGATTCAATTTGTGGAAATAATTTTTACTTTCTCGCACCCCTCTGGTAGAGAAAGTATTGTTATCGTAAAATAAACTTGAATTTTTGATGAATATCGACGTTTCATGGCCCTCTGAAACCGAAAAGGTTATTTTTGCGATGCCACCTGTCTGTGTGTTTGTATCTCTGCATAGAGCCTAACCCATTTAATCTATCAGGCTGAAACTTGGTATCTAAGGTTTTGATAAGGCTCCCCAGATAGGTTTTTGGAATTAGATATCCAAACCTAAAATTAAGGGTAGTTTAATTAACGACGTTGCCTACTTGGCGAATTTGAAGCGATTTTATGAAGAGGGTTGCAAATTAACCTAACGCACTCAAGCATAAAATATGTAGCCTCATCTGACAGTTCTTACCCCCTCCATGACTCTCCTTCCCATCTTTCGCTACCTGTGTCAGGAGGGTACAAACTCCACTCGTCACTCGGGAAGACCGGCAGGTCAGCTTTTCAGTGATAGAGATTCAAATACAACCATTTCTCGAGCTGATAGCTAAGTGACCTAAGGGTACGCGTAGAGTGGCGGCAGGTAGTCAGATTCCGACAACAGGCATGACTGACGCAAGAAATAATCCCTTGTTTTTAAATGGGAGTGCGTAAAGTGACAGCAGGCACCGGTAAGCTGGCTCACAACCTTCTGACTCTGACAGTTTACCGGAATGAAATGTTCATCCTGGTTACCGAAACCAGCGTTATCTAACGTTCGTTAAATTCATTTGTGTGTGTTCTTATTTTTTTGTATTTTCCTTTTATTCGTTGTATATCACTAAACTATTATTGTACTATTATTATTGTTATAATTTTATTAGAATTTGTGAAAATGATGGATGCGGACACGCTTATATCAAAGGTTTTTCTCGAACCCGAAATTCACCATACGTTCCTCTTAACGTATTGATTTCATGGACACCATTTATTTCTCGTTACAATTTTATGCTAGCATTCTCTGAAGCAATGGGCAAACACATTGCTTCTTCACTGCTCATTTCCATGATTATTTAAACAGTACAACCTAACTCAGGCAGTTGTTTGTTGACTTAGTTTGCTGTAGGAGTCTCGTGTTTAGGCGAGAGGCGCTGCTATCATAGCTTTCTAAATACTAACTGGGCTTGTTAATTAATTTTTAAAACATCTTAGGCGCTTTGATATAAATAATATAGGATAATATAGTTATAGGAATTAAATAAAACACGTGGTCTTAACGGCACGCTAGTTTTGTTTAACTGATTAGGTCAGGATTTGTATTCTGACTGAAGGTTCTGGCATTGATTTTCCCTAAATAATTTTCCACTCTCCCTCTCCGTAACTTCTGGTGCACTTAATCTTAATTCAACCTTTTCATCCATAACACATTAGCGAAATTAATACACATGTTATAATCCAAACCGGTAGTAAGATGCGGTGCTAACATTTGGATAGCCTTGATTCGTAAGAATATTATAAGATCAAAGTTAAAAAACCAGGTTATAAATACTTGTAGGCCATCTAGGGGTTGCGATGGCCTCAAAGACAAAAATTGATGTCAAACCCGGCTATAGGTTGAAAACCACTGAACTAAACTCGCATTTCACCCACAGGTTAATGTTCGAATTATACAAGTGCATTGGGCATTTTCCTCTTCATACTCATCAAAATGTTAATGATGGATCTTATCATTTGTCAATATATTTTATGGCTAGGAGATCTTAAAATGTGTATTGATCAACGTTGTAGATGTTAATTCTCGACAGTTAGCCATGGTCCAACTATTTAATTTAAGCTAAGAATGAAAAATACTAGGTTTAATAAACCTAGCCAAACGCAGATCAATTTGATCAATTTGATTTAGATGTCTGTGTCTGAAATTTTCGAGCTGTAGTCTGTTTTACAATGTGCGAGAAAGAGAGAAATCTTTGGGTATTTCTTTTTCTCTTAACACTCGATATGATATGGTAATATACTTTACTCTTTTATGAGAATTTTTATTAAATGTCAGGCTATATTATATTTCATGTGATGAATGGTTACTAAAATACCTAAATATCATAAATATGTACAATGCCTTTATACATTTATGGACCCAATAATAAATACCAATAGGTCGTTTCGATCTTAAATTGCAGTAGATGCGCTTATAGACACTTAAGTCTCTTTCTATCTCATTGGCTTCCCCGTTAACACTATCCTTTTCCTAACCAGCGGAGTTGAAATTATGTAGCTCAAAAATAAACACAATTATTTACAAGAAATGAGCACCCATTATTTATTATACAACACTCACTTATGCATCTAGTGAAAGCAATATATACTAATAAAAATTGATTACTAAACCATCTTTTTTCACCCAAATGATGAAAATTAACATTTTCTCCCAGCTTCAAAAGTCTACATGTAAATATCACGCCATAAGTATATTTCCACTAGTATGGAAAAGACAGTAATCTTATGGTGGTTGTAATAAATGTAGTGAACATCACCTGCAAAATCTTAACATAGGATTTGGAACCAAATGAATAACTTTCATACCTCTTAAAATGTTCATAGGAAAACATGAAAAGGTAGTTTTGTAAGAAACTTTTTATTTTGATTTTAAATAAGTATACCTATATCATGTTTTTGATAGTAAAATGATAGTTCAAGTTTATTTGTGAAACATATTAATTTATGTATGGAGGCGTTTTTAAGTTGCAGAGTGCTTATCTTGATGGGCACCATATCTGGTCTTGAAGAGAGTGTTACTTTTAAGACAGTTGTGACGTTGAACACTGAAGAGTTGTGTGAGCTCTTATCGTTCACATCAGAATGAATAACATACTTCTTCGTTTGTGTAGTTTAAAACTTGGATTGTGCTGCAATTGCCAAGGCAATATTACAATTTTCATAGTATAGTTTATGTGCAGTTACAATAAATACACTACCATACCATTTATTTACTTCCGACTGAAGAAACATGTTACCCTCACTGGGGGGTCGATCGGTCTAAGGATTATTAAACTCATTATACTGTCACGGTTAGTAATCAGGTTGGGGTTCGAATCTGTAACGAAACACCTAGCATAAATTCAACAATACCACAGTTGGTAGTGCGTGTGCCAATTAAGATAGGTGACCTGAGTTCCGTTCCCGATATGTTCATAGATGTATTATTGATAGAATAGTTATTGAAATTTGTTTTAAATTTTGCGCTGATAAGAGTATGTGACTGAAAAATGAACTGTATGGGAAAAAAGATTTTGTATTAAAATAACACGTTAAACATGACAACAAATGTTGTGTATTATATCTTAAGATAAAGAAAAGGAGCAACTAGAAGAAGAACACGGCCCAAATACTTTTACTTGAGTATTTCTGTAAGAATCGAGTACAGCCGATTACGATACACAAAAGGTGTAGTTGACTACTTTTACTCGATTCTTCCCATCACTAGAGCTCACTGAGCATAGGAAATGAGCAAAGCAGGGCTGCCAATTCACATTAATAAAATGCTTGCCAGAATTCATAAAATGTCTTGTTTCTCACTAGATTTGAATAAATTAAACTACATTTTCAATAATAATTTTTTTTTAACTTAGTGGCTAAAGTATATTGGCAAATAAAATAAAAGATTTGACTCTTTAAAATTATAGAATTCGATACATGCTCTAAAATATATTGACCTGAAGAAAAATCTTACAAGTTAAATAAGGTTGCAAATTAATGCTCTAGTACGCACTGCAATCTTTAAAGGGATTGAATACTTCATGTTTAAGAAAGCCCACTTGAAAATAACACTAGTGACAAACATAGTTTCAATTCACCTATATCGATTCGATTACAAAAGAATTTTTGAAGTATCTTTAAGTAAAAAATAAAAACTATGGTGAACAGTGATAATAGTAATACAAAGATAGTCAATATCTATAAATAACAGTAAAATAGAGTAAAATGTTATCAATGTTTACTGCAAACAATTTGTTTATATTTTCTAAAAGGTGCGCCTAATGTCCATGTGTTTATCTTCTGTTCCCCCGGCCTAAAGTGTATAATCGAGTAGGACTGGCTGATATAGGATACAAATATCCTCTTCAGCATATCCCTTACCCCACAATACATGTTTAGTAAAATAAAAACTAATTACATTAATGTGATTAATTGGAAATCAGAAATAATTTAGAACGCAATGATTTTTAACATTCTCTGTAATGTTGGCAACTTTACAGGAGTTTATGAATTTCAAATAATTACTTAAACTTATTCAAATAATTTGATTGAATTAACATACTGATTTGGCTGCACTCTAGTATACAAGTAGTAAGTTAAGAAGATTCCATCCTGCTGCCCTCTAGCAGAAGTGTGACAAAGCTTCTACGTTAAACGTTCCTTCTGTTAAACCTCAAGTCGGCCATTTGTGGATATGATTCTGGTTTTCTCTTAAAGGTGTATATTTCAAAACTGTCTGAATGGATACCATTTCGAGTGGATACAATTCCAATTTTTGTGTGTATAATTCAGTTGGATATAATTCAGGATTTTTACAAAAGCAGTTTATTACAAAACTGTTGGAATGGATACAATTCAAGATTTTTACAAAAGCAGTTTATTACAAAACTGTCGGAATGAATACCATTCCGAGTGGATACAATTCAGTCCCCTCCCTACAACCAGTGTTATTTTCGTTTAAAAAAATACCAATGGGAAGGCCGTTATTCCCACAAGCTCCCAGAACCCATAAAATCAATCCAGGAAACTCCTTTATGGTCGTGAACCCCAGATTAAAAACCCCTGCATTGGAACATTTGACCAGTGAAGTGAGCTAATCTAATCTGGACAAAGTTGATATAGTAGAACCTGCCCTCGCCCCTCAATACACTCGAATGAGATTCAAACAACGATCTATCCTGTCACAGACGTCAAACCAGACTAAACGAGTTTGATGCCTTTATCCGAATGCCCACCTGTGCGGTCCATGATAGTTGTTAGTCAGTCCATTTAACACGAGAACGCGAGTGGAGTGAACAGATAAACTGTTTGGGGCAAAAGGAACAAGAAGTTGGATGCGTGTAGTTAAAAATAACCACGAGGCAGTGTTTGGTTGGCAACACGTATTGTTGGTACGAACGCACCCAAGGTCAAGCTGTAAATAGCGGACACCTGGAGAAAAAGATTCGTTTCTCTATCGAGCCAACACATACAACAAGCCCAGTTCTCTCGATGCCCGCTTGAGTCCCTCTGAATGTGCGCTGTAGAAGCTCATGAGGAGCAGCACATCACATCATACCTTAGCATGTACAGCAATAACTAGGCATAATTAGGTTTACAATTATTTTAGAAAAGATATTGAACATCTATTATGTAAACAACAAATCTCTGAAAATGTTCTATTCATAGAATTAACATTAGAGACTAATTCAAGGTATTTGTCATTTTGGTCTCAATTTTTACGGAGTAGAAAAGAACACAAGGAGGCGGGAACCGGTTTCAGTGTGCGAGTTAAAGAGGCCTACAGCCGAGAGTTGCCGAGGATACACTAGTGTTTATTGAGCTGGGCCAATTGAACATGAACGCAAACGGAGTCCTCTGCTTACCACAACTTTATGTAGGCCTTTCCCAAGGCAGTGCCCGTTAATACCATAAAATAATCTACTAATTAATCAAATATCTTGACATATTGTGTTTTGTGATCACAATATAATAATATATATCTATAAAGGTATAGTTTTATTTTAGTGAACTTCTTTCTAGAAACTGGAGAGTTTAAATCTATTTGTAAACAACTAATTACTTTCTTTTGCGACAACTCGAAGAGAGAAATATTGTGATCGTCAAAAATTATAACTTGAGATTTTGGTAAATATCAACTTTTCGTGACCCCCCAAAATAGAAAAAAGTTATTTTCGTGATGACGTATCTCGGATTAGAACCGAAAACATTTTACCGATCGGGCTAAACCTTGGTATATGGGGTTTTCATAAGGTCCCTCCAAGATACTTTTGGAATGAGTAAGGGTAATTTACTGTAGGGCAAAAAGAGAGAGAAAAGCTATTTTCTCAAAATTTGCTCTTAAGATTTTGATTTAATTTTTTTGTATAGGCACTGTTTAACATTACAAACAAAATTGAAATTCTTATTTTCCCGTGAAAATAATTACTTTGAGGATACTTTACAGGAGCATAAATTTCCAATTTTGTTTATATCTTCTTAACTATTTCAAATATGAAATAACTTAGAATGGTAAAGTTGAAGTATCTTTAAAAATAATAATATTTTGTTTTAAATATATTTTTATAAAACAAACCGTTTCTGAGCTATAAGTAAATATACACAGTGTGTTCTAATTTATGTGGGAATTAACTGGGGTGTGGATAGCAGACCTCAAAAAACACAAACATTTATTTGTTCGATGGTTCCTGAGATAAGGCCTTCCGAGTTTTTACTGGAATTGTTGACGTCCCTATTCGATACACCCTTGTTGTGTAGTTGCAGCCCTATTTGTGTAACAGCAATCATACGTCAACACAAGAGGGGCAAGAGGGGTGTATCAAGTAGTGCTATTAACATAATATGTTCATCAGAACTTTTTGTGTTGTTTTTAGGTCTACTATCCATACCTCAGCTGTTACTCCCACATAAATCGACACACCCTGTATATATATATATATATTTTTTTAGGAAGACCCTAAATCTGAAATTGATTATGTTCTTTGAAAGGCAGAGATGTCCCTCTTTTCTCAAGGTTTCTGTAACAGTGTATATTACTTAATGTATGATCTCTGGTTGGATGTTTCTGCAACAATGTATCTTATTTCGTTTCGCAAATTTTACAAGTTTTTAGTAAATGAATATATTTTAAGATATAAAGAATGAGCGGTGCACCGTAACATTTATTTTACTTGTTGGGATAGTAAAATAAGCAAAAAAAAGTCTAATAAAAACACTCAATTGTTATTGATTATATATTTAAATGAGTTGCTGATAATTTTGTCATTTTTCTACACCCATTAAAGTTTCCATTGAGGTCTCATAGATCGCAAAATGAATAGTCATGTTTTGAGCTGCCCGGTGCGATATCTTAATAATATTTTAATGTATTTATATTACTTTATAATAATACCGTAACACTCTGAATGTTGCATGGTCACACGTTAGTTACCTTTAAAATGGTTGATTAATCTCAACCAAATAATTAGAGAAAAACTTTTAGATGAGGTAGAAAAAATTAAAAATTTGCCAGGAAGGTAAAGGGACCACATCAAATAATCATAAAAGTCTGAAAATGTCAAATGTTTGGATGTTACTCCAGGAAATATAGGGACAGAAGGCTGTTACACACACAAAAACCTACTTAGTGTGGTAGAAAATCTAAATTTGGAAGACAGGTAGATTGACAACTCCATATACCAAATTAATCTAAAAAATTGAAATTGAATCACTTGGAAGAGAGGGGGAGGGAGGGGGGGTTAAAGTTTTTAAAATCATCTAGGTATTTTTGAACCAGTGGACATAGATCCTTGAAATTTAAAATAAAGTTTTCTTTCTAGAATTAAGTATGATTTTTGAGGGCTTTTCAGATTCTTTCCCCTAAGAGGGCGGAGAGGGTCAGAAAGGTGTGAAACTTACTGACCTACTCATCGCCGTTTTTCCCATCCCTGAGCCTTGAAACTTTAAACTTGTTTTGGTAGGAAGGTGGTGAAATTTCCCCATATAACCAGAGACAGCTCAGATTGGGAAATTTCAAAATGGGGACCCGGGAAACGGGAGCCTCTGGTTTGAAAAAAAAACTTCCTAGATAAGTTATAAAATTAAAATTTGGCAGAGAGGTAGATATACATCTTCAAATAACCAAATAAATCTTAAAATTTGAAATGTCTAAGATTGAATTGAAGAAAAGCGGCTGGGGGCTCAAAAAAAAACTAAATGTAAACAACTACTTCCTAGTGTGGTGTAAAATTGAAATTTTGTATGCAAGGATGATGTGATCATGAATAAATTACATGTCTTTGTATTATATTGAGAATTTAAACAGAATTATTTGTGAGAGTTGAGAAATACAAAATATAAAAAATGTGTAAAAATTGCATTTCTTCTTATCTGTAGTTCCCTGTTCCTTGTAAATACTGCTGAAATAATAACGTTGCAGGAATTGGAGCAGTATCTACCAGGAACAGGGAATTACAGAAAATTGAATTATATTATAAATAACATCATTAATGTATCAAGACTATGTTGTTGAGAACATTATTTGGATCAAAGAGGCTCAAAATTAAATACGTTTATATATTTCATCCATACTCAGTGATGCTAATTATACAATTAATGTATGCTTATTTTGTTTTTAAGGCCAGTTAATCTGAGCTAAAACTGTAAACAATATTGCAAATAATTAAATAATATAATTTGGAGATCCAAATGTGACTCGTAACGTTATGCAAAAACTATAAGAGTATTTAAACAAAGTAATACGATATAAATAAATCTAAAACTTGATGTATCAACATCTTTGAAAATACATTCTAAAGTATTTAAGCATAAATAAGTTTAAAAAAGAGAATAAAAGTGAGAGAGACATGTGATGTGCATAATTGTGTTCGAAAGAGTTTGGAAGTGTCGTGTTTAAATTTAAAAATAGAACAACATTTTGAAAACGTTCTTGTATTTATTTGCGTCTCCGTTTAAAAACAAAGGCTCCACTGCGTGCCACGTACTAAAGTAATTGTGTTTGTGACAGAAATTTGGGCGCGGACCAAGGAACGGACGTCACAAGGGACCAACAAGCTTCTTCTAGCCGGAATAAACCGACCCGCTTATTCTAAGGAGCCAACAAGTCTTCCCAAGACCATCTTTTAGAGAGTTCCTCTGAGATTCACTGCCTCTATTTACTAATCACTTTCCCTATCACCACGTCTTACTATCTGTTTATATTATACGCGTATATGATGATTACTATAACGGGGTAAGGAAGGAAGCATTTTAAAGGTAGTGTACCCACATTTGCGTGGAAAGAGAGTGGGAAAACACACTCAGTAGACGTGACCGGGATTCAAGCCCCGATCTCCCCGTCATCAGCACGCCTGCCTAACACGAGGATATGACGATTGCATTACAGTACATGCACATCAACAAGCTGGGTGGAGGAGGGGGGAATGCAATGAAGCATTTTACGACCATGTAGTACCAAACTTGACCCTTCCCCCCATGTAACAAACACCATGTAGACATAATTGTATAACACCATGTAGACATTAGAGCTCCCCCATGTAACACCGTGTAGATATTAGAGCTTGAGATCCTCATGCAACACCATGTAGACATTAGAGCTTGAGATCCTCATGTAACACCATGTAGACATTAGAGCTCCCCCATGTAACACCATGTAGACATTAGAGCTCCCCCATGTAACACCATGTAGACTATGTAGACATTAGAGCTCCCCCATGTAACACCGTGTAGATATTAGAGCTTGAGATCCTCATGTAACACCATGTAGACATTAGAGCTCCCCCATGTAACACCATGTAGACATTATATCTCCCCTTCTCCTCCCAGTTTACAGTGTTACGGGGGTTATGGATGACCCCTTCAGAGGGGACCTAGGCTATAATATGGGCCGGATGGACTGTGGGGGAAGAGGAAGGCCGCATGTTATTTATAACTGTGCTTTTCGATATGCATCCATTGTTCTTAATTAATGAGGTGAGGGGTACCAAACGAACATATTCTCCTTTAAAATAAAAAAATAATTTCGTTTCAAATGAATAACACAAATAATTTTTTAAAGAAATTATTTGTATAAATTATAAAAATAAATGTTACCCTAATCATTTATTCCCCGAACGTGATTTTTCAATTATATAAATATAATAACTCACTGTTTCTTTTACGGTAATAATAGTGTCCCATTTCAATATATTAATGGGGGTGGCGCCCCCACCCCTGTACCTCCCCAACCCACCGCTAACGACGCCATATGTTTTACTCATCCTCTCCCCTCGTTAAAACTTGTGCTTTTTTTTTTCAAAAAATGCTTCTCATTCTTGTTCCTTAGATTCAACTATTAAATACATTGGTATATATATATATATATATATATATATAGTGAAATAATAAAAAAAAACTGATGGGCTGATATTTTACTTTCCTCTTGACAGACAAATTGGAGTGTATAGACTTCCTACTGTGAATTGCAAGGGTGTAGGGAGGGTGTGTGGGGGAGTCCGGAACCTTCTAGAATATGTAGGACCCCCTAGAAATAATCATGGAAACTTTTACTGGCTAAAGGTATAGTAAAATTTCCTAGTGGGCCCTCCCTAGAAAAATTAGCTTTCTCCCCTTCGTGAGTTGGCGTTTCTTTGTTCATGGTATTTATTTTCATCGGGAAAATGTTTATATATTTGATACCATGTTGGATCTATGCATCATAATACACTGAACAAGGGGAAATAAACTGTGATTTCTCACCTTAAATGACGGACTAAAATTCTAGAATGAGTTATGTGTGTTTGACTATCATTAATTTGTTTGTTTGATCCTTATCACTTGATTTTTTACCCGGACATAAATAATTTAAATGAACTCTATAACAAGTAATTGACTCCATTCATCTTTGTAAGGGCAGTGTTTAGAAGCTAAATACACAAACAAGGGTAATTAAATAAAAAATAAAAACAAGTTTAATAAATTAAACAAACTTGAAATAAGAAATCTATCTCACAATAAAATCTATAAGCGCCAAACATATCTGGCCATGGTGAAAACATTTTTCAAATGTCGGTCATAAGCATACGTTAGTATTTTCTTACTACTTTTCTCCTTTAACTGTGTTACAACAGGTGATCAAACCAGACACTCTTCTTAGAATGTGTATATTCTAGATAACTATAATAATTAACTTGTAGATAGTAATAAAAATTCCTAACTAAAAAACAACGAGGAACAAATGCGATCTGTACTTAAAATGTGTCGCTATAATCCAATATTCATAGGAAGGGCCTCAGTTGAGAGCTGTAAAAGCTATTTGATTTAATTTCACGTATTCATACATTAGGTGATGTGATATGTAACTGTCACTGCTAATAGATAACACTAATAATGTAGTGAAATGTAATACACTATGACCGCTAAAATAGTTTGTGTTTCCTAAAAGGTCCTTCTTATGTTAAATGGGCTGTACCTGTTTAAAACTTTGATAAATCGTCCCCGAAAGTCTTCAGGACATGGAGAGAGGACCTACCGCCTATTCCCTTCCTTTCCTCGCGACAAATTTAATTACGGAAATTAACCCTCAAATAAGTTAGGCATTTGATAGAATGGAGAGCGGCGATGATAGTAATTACTCTGTAGGATATTACTAGCTCTCTCTCTTTCTCTCAAACAAGCTCTCTTTCCTGTTAGGACACTTAAAAGAGACGATATCTTTCTGGTGGCGCGGGAGATTTGAAAAGGGGCAGTATTTCGAGCACTATAGCCAGGTTTTACAATAGACAAAAATCAGGCGTTCGTGTGAGATGACTGAAAAAAATCGGAAAAAAATTAATGAATCAGGGTATGTTTGACAACGAGTGTTAAAATATGGCGGGGAAACCTTAAGATGTGATATTAGTGGATTGGGAATAACATATATCAGCCATGTTGTTTTTCGAATATATTCAGTGTAATCACATTTACAAGTTTAAAAAAAAAACATAACATATGCGCGTCTGGACTATATCATTCGTAGAACAGTGTTGTGGAAAGATTAGCCAGTGCTGCCCTGAGGACGCTCGGAAGTACTAATCGTACATTCTTTTCATGGAGGCTCTTTCCATGTCCCGGTGAGTTAAGATGATGGTGATAGTGAATATGAGGGTTTGTAACCAGGGGAAACACTTAAACCTAACTTAAGCCTAACTAACCAAACATTGGTGAACGTTGGGGCAATACTCCTTTGGAAAAAATACCCAAGGTACCATCCGGAAATTGAACCCGGGACCTCTAGGCCCTTAGCCAGATGCACTGACCAATACGCCAAAGGGCCGGTTATTTGAAATAATAAACAAGAACAATGGCTTAAAGAAAAAGAACATGCTGTCTAGGAGAAAAATGTCGATTGCATTATTGTGGCTTGTGTAAGTAAAAACAGAAAAGAAGTACCAGGGGGAAATCAAGTAAGCAAACGAGGCGAAGTACTCAATGCCATTAACTTATAGTAAGGGGAGGAATCGCTCGGGTCCCAAGCGTTGGTTAAGGGAGATTTCCACACTTGGTATTTAGAGATGCAGTCTCTGCATGTAGCCTCTATTATTAATCCAGCAAGCAGGAAACGTCATTAATTGATAATTAATGTTCCAAAGATAACACTATTTACTTGGAAATGTTTTGGGTGGGCTCCCAATATTTATAGATCTGCTTGGTTTCTACTCTTTAAAGGGATTAAGAGACAATAATGATTCCGGAAAAGTTCCAAATTCGAAGAGAGATTTTAAAACACTGTTAAAGATACTGTTACGATAATTTTTTTAGATATGATTTCCAGCCGTTAAAATAGTGATAGCTTAGTATAAATGGCCTCTGTTTCGTTATATTTTGAACTCCCGCCCCCCTTCCCCCCCCCCCAGGAACAGTAAACAAATTAACTGTCGGTCCCTAACTACTGATGTAATGATAAGGTTCACAACTCATGCAAGATAGAATGATGCTTGCATCGGTTACCTACAGGTGCTCGGCGTAGCCCTGCGGACTGGTATGCCTCCGTTGGACTACTTTCGTTATAAGTAGTACACAGAGCTGGGCCGAGAGCCCACGCCACGAGCTTGCTCGAGGCGGTTGCCCAGAAATGGGTTGGACTCTGTGGGGCAGTGAGTTTAACCACCGACGAGTGATGGCGTTGGCAGCGTGGTGGGGTCCGGGCTCCTGGGGTTCTGGGCCTTTGGGCCTGGACCTCGCCGTTCGTGTGGTGAGCCGTATTAGAGCCCCGGTGCTAGCCCGGACAGCTCGGAGGAGGTGCATGGGCTAGAACATGGGCGCCTCCACCCGTACGCTCGAGTAGTGGGGGATTACTTTCTCACGCACAATGGGCGTAATGGAGATCGCAAGGTCACTTCTGTGAGTGGAAGTAAATGGCTCCGACTACCACCTTGGATAGGTGGGAGTCACTGCCCCAGTGCCGGTCCAACCAGGGAGTGACTGGAAGGGGAGGAAGAGTTAATTCTCGTAATTAATTTAACCTGAGATCAACTCCGGGTAACTTAGTTTTAACAAGCTTACCTTTATTGATTCCACCATGCTGCAATAAGATAAGATCACAGTGCAAGCTACCAAGGTAATACTGCTACCTTGCAGGGTAAAAGAATCGTACGGTTGATACAAGTGTTGGTAACGATTTAATCTAAGTGTTGGGGATGAAGAGAGTTACTGTGAAGGCTCTAAGCCCGCATTAGCCTTGATATAGGATACCACATAAAAATAACTGTGTGTTCACTCTACTGGGATTCTTCTCCCCATCAAAGCCTACATTGATCAATACGAGCCTGACACTTTAGACTATTTGGTCACCGCTAGGCTAGTAGTCGATTTCTCAAAGAACTTGGATAGGGAATAAAATTAATGAAGAAGTTCTAGAGAGTTTTACTTAAGTGAAGCAATTGGTCGGGGTCCTAATCTCTAGTCTTATTACGTCGGGGTCCTAATCTCTAGTCCTACTACGTCGGGGTCCTAATCTCTAGTCCTACTACGTCGGGGTCCTAATCTTTAGTCCTACTACGTCGGGGTCCTAATCTCTAGTCCTACTAGGTCGGGGTCCTAATCTCTAGTCCTACTACGTCGGGGTCCTAATCTTTAGTCCTACTACGTCGGGGTCCTAATCTATAGTCCTACTAGGTCGGGGTCCTAATCTCTAGTCCTACTAGGTCGGGGTCCTAATCTATAGTCATATTACGTCGGGGTCCTAATCTATAGTCATATTACGTCGGGGTCCTAATCTCTAGTCTTATTACGTCGGGGTCCTAATCTCTAGTCTTATTACGTTGGGGTCCTAATCTCTAGTCCTACTAGGTCGGGTTCCTAATATCTAGTCCTACTACGTCGGGGTCCTAATCTCTAGTCTTATTACGTCGGGGTCCTAATCTCTAGTCCTACTAGGTCGGGTTACTAATCTCTAGTCCTACTACGTCGGGGTCCTAATCTATAGTCCTACTAGGTCGGGGTCCTAATCTATAGTCCTACTAGGTTGGGGTCCTAATCTCTAGTCCTACTACGT
>CABFVX010002252.1:79770-102103 GCA_902151425.1 Timema shepardi | reverse complement strand
TTCCATGTGTACTACATAAAAGAGACGTAGCCCCCCCTCCCCCCCCTAGTGTGGAGGTATATCACGCACTCCTACTACTGCTCCACACATCTGGATGTCACGCTGTTGAAACTGAAGGGGGAGAGGGCAGTTGGCAGGCTGAATATGCCAACAAGAGACCCGCTGTCTGCTGCCAGCCAAGGGTACTCTCTCTCTCACTCTGTTCTGTTTCATTTTGTGGGCTGGATATAAAGTCGACTCTCCACAGGAGTGCTGGTAACTGTCACCTACTTAAAAGTTATCAGTTCTACTCTAAGGTTGAGTTGTTATCACTTTTCGCAATTAAAACTGTCACCAAAAAAAGAAATGTATTTAATTATGTTCTTCTTTTAACCGTTTTTACAACAGTGAAACATGACCTTATGAAAATAACTGTTTGGATGTTGTTGTTTTGTTTTGTTTTTTGAAGCCGCGTTTGTGGTTCACTCAAAAACTGTTTGCAAATGAGATTTAATAATAAAACAGCAATTATAGCTCGTATGGATGTTGTTGAAGCGAAGGGAGAATGCAAGGATAGGGAAGTGTGGAGGAAGTTAGTGAGGATGGATGTTGTTGAAGCGAAGGGAGAATGCAAGGATAGGGAAGTGTGGAGGAAGTTAGTGAGGATGGATGTTATTGAAGCGAAGGGAGAATGCAAGGATAGGGAAGTGTGGAGGAAGTTAGTGAGGATGGATTAAGGACGGAGTTGTTCTTATGTTACATGCACAGTTTGTTGCCTAACCCGTAAGGGGATGGCGTGATTAGGTATGTTTGTTTATGTACAAACTAGAGTTTTTAAAAGACACAAATAAAGATAGCGAAACAAATGAATCAAGGGTGGTTAGTGACGTCATACAAACAGTGTTTGGTTGTGTTTAGAAAATAAAAAGGTTTTATTTTGAAACTAATATCTGTATGGCTTTTAAGTTATAAAACCACATTGTATTTATTTTGGTGGCCAGTTAAAATAAGATACAAGCGTGAATATAATTATTTATTGTTTTATGCACTATAATATCTCTTGTTGCCACAACCACGAAAAAAAATGTGTTATTAATATATTTTGTTCTTTCAATAGGTTATTAAAAAATACAATTATACATATTGTAATCCTTGGGAAGTACAATTGAAAGTGTTTACTAACATTTTGTATTGATAATATTTTATTAGTGAGAAAATAATTATTATTTGTGACGTTCAACCCATGTTTTCAATAACAAATCTGTTGCTAGCTGTTCTAGTGATAGGCAGTTGTTTCCGTCCCGGCATCCTTGGTTAGGATCCTGGCCAGGTTAATATACGCCCTGAGAGCCCTAGATTCACGTGCATCAATTTATATCTCCGCGCTAGATTTGAATATTGAAATATATTGTGTTCGGACGCCAGGTAGTTTCACGTGACCTGTGAACGATAGAACCGGGTTTGATTTAAATGGAAGACAACATAGATTAAAGTTCAAAAATGAATCTTAGGATTAATTTAATCCACACGTTAGTTAAATAATGGAAGTTGAGGTTGAGTGACTGCGCGAGTATTTGAGACAATCCACTCTGTTTGCTGGTGTTATAACGAGTGTTTAACACACGTCCACTCTGTTTGCTGGTGTTATAACGAGTGTTTAACACACGTCCACTCTACTTGCTGGTGTTATCGTGTTTAACACACGTCCACTCTGTTTGCTGGTGTAATAGTGAGTGTTTAACACACGTCCACTTTGTTTGCTGGTGTTATAGTGAGTGTTTAACACACGTCCACTGTTTTCTGGTGTTATTGTGAGTGTTTAACACACGTCCACTCTGTTTGCTGGTGTTATTGTGAGTGTTTAACACACGTCCACTGAATACACAATATATAATGTACCCTTATTTTATAAAGGGGACCAAGTAATGCTTCAATACGCCCTTCTATGTAACTTAAATCCTGCTAAAGTTAATCTGAAATATATGTTAATCTCTCTGTCAGCTACCAGTTTAAATCAACTGTAGATACAAACGTGTTTACTCGAACGGGTAGTAATAAATGGTGATAAAAAAACTGTAGATACAGCTTGCTGAGTAGTGAGACCTTTACACAACCGATTTTGACACGGGGTGTTGGTTTATTTGATAGAACACCGGTTGGGTGCATTGAGGGTGCTTTTATAATTACAATGGCTTTTTAATTCTTTAACCTAGGTAAAATGTTGTTACGTTTCCTTGTAATTTATCTTCTCATCCTTACGCGATTAATAAAACACCTATAAGGATTCTGTACCAGCCATGAATGACGTAAAACCTGTGCACACCTCTGATTAGCCTTGATTGGCTACTTTTAATTACCACTGTCATTGGCGTGTCATGGTGTGTTTCCAGGTTAAGCAGAGTCAGCTGTGAATATGCTCATCACTCAGTTGAACATTCATTGGTGACATTTAAAATAAAATACATACCCATATGAGGTATGTAATAATATTAATACTGCGCATCTTGGTTACATCATTCCACTAGTGGAGACATTAGTAGGCCCAAGTACAAATATTCTGTTGCCCAGGGGACGCCCGAATGTACTAATCGTACATCCTTCCTTAGAGACTTTTTCCATGTATCGAAGAAATGAGATTATGATAGTGAGTATGATGGTGATAGTGATTACGAGGGTGATAGTGAGTATAATGGTGATAGTGATTACGAGGGTGATAGTGAGTATGAGGGTGATAATGAGTATGAGGGTGATAGTGATTATGAGGGTAATAGTGATTATGAGGGTTATAGTGAGTATGAGGGTGATAGTGAGTATGAAGGTGATAGTGATTATGAGGGTGATAGTGAGTATGAGGGTGTGAAACCAGTGGAAACTTTTAAACCTTCCTTAAGCCTAATTAACCAACCCCTGGTGACTACACCACGGGACCAGATATTAGACATGTAGAACAGAGACTATGTACGATTGGTCAAGTTTAGGAATGAATGGGGGAGTAACACATCATACGTACAGATTAAACACCAACCCCTGGTGACTACACCACGGGTCCAGCTGTGAGACATGTAGAACAGAGACTATGTACGATTGGTCAAGTTTAGGAATGAATGGGAGAGTAACACATCATAGGTACAGATTATTCAAGTTGTTATCACCCTAAGGTATGACCTTGACCAATTTTTCCACAATTAATTAGTAAGGTTTTGTTTATCTCTAACTATTATTGCCTAACTCATTATCATCTGTAATTTAAATTGTTCTCGATATAATGACCCACTTCGAATGGTCTAAGGCATCCTTCTCGTGTTGAACTGGCCTGCTGAAGACGGAGAGATCGGAATTTAAATCCCAGTCCGGTCTACTGAGGGTAGTTTTCCCTAAATGGTGTCCCACCCCCCTTCCAGGCAAATTCGGGTAGATCACCTCTAAAATGCTTTCTTCGTATTAAAATTTCGACTGCCGGCTAAAATTTTAACATTTTATTAGGTGTTGTACATCTTCAGGTCATCGCATTGCTATTAAATTCCTTATTTCCGCTTCTGGAAAGTAATCTAGAAGTAATCTTCATGGGAAAATTAAAATTGATATTTTATTTATGATCTTAATCAACTCCTAGATACGAATTTTAATCAAAATAGTTAGAGCCAATTTTGAGAAAATCGACTTTTTCTCTTTTTGCCCTCCAGTAAACTACCCTTAATTTTAGGGTTAAAGTAGGGGACCTGGTGGGCTAGGGGTAAGGTGTTGGACTTCTGTGCTGGCAGCCGGGGTTCAATCCTTGGTCCCGGCACAGATTTATCTGATTACCAAACCCTTCCTTCACCTCTGACAAGACATCTTGTGAATGTGGGGAATGCCAGGCCTCCACCGTGGTTCGGATTCCACGTTAAACTGTAGGTCCTCCAATTCATCTCACAATCACCCTATCATTACACATTAGCGTAAGTGCGTATAACCCGAACGGGTAGTAAGACGCGGTGCTAATAATAATAATAATTTAGGGTTAAATATCCAATTCCAAATACCCCTCGGGGCAACCCTATGAAAACCCTAGATACCAAGATTCAGCCCGATCGGTAAAATAGTTTAGGCTCTAGTTGGAGGTACAGACAGACAGACAGATGGAAATTCAAAAACTACTTTTTTGGATTCAGGGGGTCATGAAACTTCGAGATTCTTTAAAATCTCGAGTTTGATTATTATTATTTTTTAGGATCACAATATTGTCTCTACCTGTAAGATAACAATAAAGTACAGAGAGGAAGTTCTATATCGTAATAAGAGCGTAACCGGTGCCATCTAGCGTCATAGTTTGTAGTTACTACCCTAAAATCAGGATTTCTCATAAGATAATGATTTTGTGCGTAAGAAAGACTTAAGATTTCCCACAGTTTTAATTAGTTATTTAATTGGTTAGCCTAGCATTATGATTAAACTCGGCTAGATTTTTATTTTAACCTTTTACCTCACAGTTTTAGTTTTCACTCTTTAACTAGCTATTTTATTTGAGTGTTTTAGTTTGTTCAAAAGTCTTTTTTATAACTCATAGTTTTCTCACCTTCTCCTCTCCTCTTTTCCCTATCAACTCACATTGATACACAAGTTTTATAATACAATCGTGGTTCGGTTTATCAAGGGAGGCGGGAAATTTTGCATCCTGATTTAAGTTGAGTTGTAAAACATTAAGCAATTAAAGTACCTGGGAAGGGAAGTCTGCTGACAAAGGACGCCTACTGCACTAAGGAAATTAGGTCGAGGATCACCATGGCCAAGGAAGCTTTCAACAAGAAGATGTAACTGCTGACCAGCAAGTTGAGTTTGGAACTGAACAATAAATTGATGAAATTCTACATTTGGAGCAGTAACTTGGACTTTTGGAATATAGTAATTAAATTCTTGAAGAGCTTTGAAATATGGTGTTGGAGAAGACTTGAGAAGATAAGATAGACAGACAGTGTGGCAAATGAAGTCACAAGAAGAGTGGGTGGTAAGAGAACCATTTCGGATGTGATTCTTCGGTACAAAGCAAACTGGATTGGACACATCCTTAAGAGGAACTATCTTCCGAGCGACGTCATAGAATGAAATATTGAGGGAAAGAGGAGCTTAGGGAGAAGGAGGATTCAAATATTGGATGAAGAAGAAGGAAATTCTGGGAGTTGAAGGAGGAGGCAGAGGACAGGCCGCATTGGTGGTCTAATTTCATTGACATAAAGAATGGGTCTGTCGTAAGACAGAACACCTAGTAATAATAATAATAATAATAATTTTTAATGATGATACAATCAAATGTTATAAATAAATAATATAAAAGTTAAACGCAAGAGCACTACAAACATCAACTATAATTATTATTTGATAGAACTTTACGATTATAACTTGCATCTTACATATCTTAAATAACGGATTAATGAATATAATTACCTTTTTGTTCAGCACCGCGTCTTACTATCCGGTAGGGCTACACGATTATTTACTAATTACGATGATGATTATAGGGATTAGGAAGGTTATATTTAGAGGAAGTGTACCCACATTTGCGTGGAGGAAGAGTGGAAAAACCACCTGACCTATATTTGAGCCTAGATATTTCCATCATCGGCAGTTTAGTCCATTGCGATAGTACTTAAAGCTCAGCTAAGGTGGGGATGTAGGGGACGAGACAAAAGGTAAGTGTTTTTGAAATTTTAATAGAAAACAATTATTTTTTTTTGCAAAACAAACCAAATACGAGTATTTCTCCAGTAGAAACAAAGAATTTAATTTTCCTCACAGTGTAGCCTCAACAGTTCTTAAATATTTGTCAAGGCTCTTCTGAAATTTAATGACAACTTTTTCTCTTCATTTAAAAAATTTGTCATCTAATTTATTTTAGCAATAAAAAAAATTGCTATAAAACTGTCAAAATACTGGCTTTTTCCCTTAATGGCTTACTGCCATTTCCAAGACTTGAACCAGATATTCTCGAGTACACGCTCCCACGTGTTAATTGTCGAGCGAGAGGTATAATATCATAAGGATTGCTCTAGTGTCAAAATTGCCTAAGTTCTGATGAAATCGCTAGTGATCAGAGCTGATTATCTGTTGGCCCTTTGATGAAACAAGCAGCTACACCAAAGGCTTTCATACCTTCGACAAGTATAATTGGGATACGAACCATAAAACCCTCAACCGATGTCTACTAGATGTAAGTTAATATCAAACCAGTATTAAGCAAATATTAACCAAACCCTGATTTTTATAGGAAGCGCACTTTCGACCACTAATCTTGATAGAAAATCTCAAAAATTTGGCAGTCTAGAAATATGAATTATATGATTTTTTATTATTTAGATGATTTATCATTTCAAAGGTTATCAAAAGCTTTCAATTCCAGGATTACTTTAAGTTACTCCACCACTGTTTGCAGCCTATGGTCATTTTTTTATCCAAGCCATATATTTTCCACTAACGACTTTCTAAGCCTGTCATAGCTTCATATACCTTATAATCTAACTTAAGACTAGGACAGGCACAACATCCAGTCTCCAGCCGTTAATTTATGAATGCGAAAGGGTAAAACCACATTACAACCATGATACATTTTTCAGCAATGTCGGGAATTGAACCCGGGACCCTTAGTTTAATAGACACGCATGTTACTGACTTAGCTATGGTGTCGGATTACTGGATTATTGTATAGTTTATTTGTATATCCATCATTAAACGGGATAAGAATGTAAATACAATTGTAATTTTTGTTCTTTACCGCCATCGTGTAAACCTGAGTTTCAACGTTTTCAAATAACGGGCTTCTTATAAAAGTCAGGCTGTAAATATCAAAATGTTTTGAAGGTTTTCGTGGCCGAGGTTTGACTTCAAACTGTTATTTCCAAGCTTGCGGCGTGTCGATGGAACTACTCCCGACGGTTCAGTCAGCTGTAGTTGAAACAGTCGTCGTCTGGGATGAATGGGGATGGCTGTTTCAACTGCAGCCGAAACATTTTCATCAACACGGTCCAAGACCAAACATAATTGTTCTAAGTTAATATCATATACAATCTAATTTTCGTAGGAAAGGCCTCTTAGAAAATATAAACCTATATTTTGTGGACAACATTGATAACATGTTATTATATTATTAGTATTATTACTTGCATTAGTGGTCACATGGTCTATCGGGTCTCTCTTGTGATATATTCGGTTGCCAGAGAGATAGAGATCAGGGTTTAACTCACCCTTAGGTAAATAAGTGGAGAGGGGTTAAGCACACACACACACACACATGCAATTTGATGAACTCCACTCCTATTGGCAATGTCCGTATATGGGCCTTACGTATAAAAACTTTGTCTGCTAAAATTATAATCAAATTTTTTAGCAGACACTCCATGTAAAAATTACGTCTATCCATCCTTGACTTAAATGTACTGAGATTTTTTTCCCCCCTAAGTGGATTCTCATTCTCTCCCTCCACGCAAACCTGGGCACATTTCTTCTAATATTATATGTTCTTCCCTCCTATTTTACTAGCGCAAGGCTGTGGTCTCAAATTACGAGACCCGAAGAGCCATATTCACAAACTTGGGGTATGTTGCGGGTCCACAGAATATATATATTATATATATATTACGGGTAGTGTGTGAACTCAGGATAATGTAAAGATTAGCCGAGAGATGTCAGCATTAGCTAGGTGCAGTGTATAAAATCATAAAGAGATAGTAATTCATCTCATTTACAACACTATCCGAATAATTTCGACACTAGCCAGCAAGACTTGGATAACTTGGAATAGTATTTGTAAAACTTAAGTATGTTTGAACACACAAATCTCATTTGGAAACAATATTTCGAAATTGGACAACAAATTGGATTGTATCAGTGCACTAACATTCGAAATGCCTCATTTTGATGCTTTATTTTCCACTAACCTAACCTAACTAACCCTAGCTTCAACCATAGAAATTGCCGCTATCCAAGTGTGGGTGGATAATATCAATAGTATCTGGATAAACTTCTAAACACATTATCTACGTATTTTGGATAACATCAACATTATCTAGATAACATCGACTTTATCTGGGTTTGGACGTTACCCGTAGTGTGTATATATATATATATATATATATATGCTTGATATTCTCTACTCTGTTAATTCAACACGTCTTACTAATCATTTGGGCCATGCACGTTTTAATCACGCTAGGAAGAAATAGTTGAGAGAAAATGTATCCGCTAAGAAAAGAGCACCTGTACACATCTGGCCGGAGTTATAAGACTCACACATTCTTCAACACCCTGGACCATAAGATCTGACGTTTAACTCACGTGCCCACCAATATAGCTCTATCATAGTTATTTGATAAAATATATTTAAATTCCTTAATGTATGACTAAAATTCTGAAAATTGAAAAATTACACCAGGACACGGGAATCTAACCCGGGACATTTGGCTTGGTACGCCAATACTCTGACCACTTAGCTATCCAGGAATCGTCCCGTGCCCAGGATCATTATTCACTCATATCTTAAGACAGAGAGTAAATGTGTGATTTTATTAATATCACAAGCTATCAGATAATGCAGCCATATTTGACTCGGTAGTTGGCTTATTACTGTCACTTGTACAATTATTATAATATATAAATAAAATTCCCCACAAACAAATAATTTAAAGTGAAAAAATGTATATAGTTAAGTTTGAAAGTGTTCTATGTGTATTTTGCTATTCTAGTTATATACCCACTAAAATCAAACTATTATGTTGGTGTGTTATAAGACTGCAGGCCGGATTGTGATATAAAGTATTTCAGACAATAGAGCCCCTCAGATAGGTCTCGCGGGCCGTGAGTTGGCGAACCATAGCGTGAGGAATGTTTGCGTATAGTCCAAACAGCTACTAGGACCCAGTGGAAAATAAATAAAGTTAATTTAAGATATTTACTATGCATATAAAAATTGAAAGCTTTACATAACATGGCCTTTAACGTATGAACACATATAATTAGATCTAGTATCTTTTCTAGGAGCCGTATAGGTGGCCGAATTATCTACGTCAGTGTCTCGCAAACCGTTTAAGGTGCAGCCGAAGGGAGTGCAAGTATTCTTACAGTTTTTATAGAATTGAATTTTTTTTTGCCAAATAAATCAAATCTTTCTTCAGTAGCAACATATAGTTTAGTTTTCTGCACATGCTAATATCAACCGATCTTGAATATCTGTTAAGAGTGATTCGGAGTTTTGTCAAAAGTATTTAAATAAAGAGAAAAAGTTTTGACCAAATTCTAGGACATCCTTGACAGATATTCAAGCTCTGTTGATATTAGCATGTGCAGAAAAATAAACTCTTATGTTGACTACTGGAGAAATATTTGATTTACTTTGGCCAAAAAATTTCAATTCTATAAAAACTGTAAGAATACTTGCACTCCCTTCGGCCGCACCTTAAGTTCAGGGTATACGAGCCTACATTATTTTGCAGCAAATTGCTTTGGTTTCGGGTACGCACCGCGGTAGCAGAAGCTGTAATACGAACCCAGTCCAACGGGTGTACGGTGAATCAGTATTAGTAAAGTATAGACTAACTTTTTACTTACGAAATCAAACGTTCCAAGGTTAGAGGTTGATGTTATTATTTTTATGTGCCCGCTTCTTTAACATTTTGGAAACATTTTATTCAAACCGTTAGTAATTTGAGTAAGCCATAATTATAACTACGCGTGAAAGCTTTTGATTTTGTCAGATATCAGGTCTCGTGGTGTAGAGGTCAGTGCACCCGGCTACGAACCTAGGGGTCACGGGTTCGATTCACGACTGGCACCTTGGGGTATTTTTCTCTTAAGAGGAACTACCCCAATGGTCACCAGTGGTTGGTTAATTAGGCTGAAGTTAGGTGACTACTCCCATCGGCTCCACCCCACCATAATCACTAGCCTCACATCATCTCTATGCAGGTATGACGTTTAGACAACCCCCATAGGTGTACCCTGGGCACCATTCTGTGACACCGGGGCGACGAATAGTCTACATACACAGGAGACCGAACTGGAGGTTATGTCCCTCTTAATTAGAAAAGCCGGATGCTAAAAGAAAATCTGATATTAAGTAAGGCGGACGACGCAAGGCTATACCATTCTTACTAGCTTCATTTGAGAAAACTGATCTTAGGCATCATAATCCCAATAGACTAACCTGCCGGTGAAAGGTAGATTTGGGCTCGAATCCCAGTCTGTGCTGAAAGTGTTTATTTCCTAAATTGTTTTCCATTCGTCTTCCACGCTAATGCGTGTAGACTGGCTCAGTATTCAACCTTCATTATACCCAACAAATTAGCGTAATTAATACACATGCATAACCGGATGGTGAGGATGGGTGGTAAAAAAACTTTTCTAGTTGCCCTTGTTATGAAAATTCGACTGTACCTACGTCTACCGTGCTTCCTGGGACTTTGCCCACTTCACGGAGAACATACGTCTGAATGAGGATGAAGCCTATGGACGTGATTGGACTGGCCTGACCCACTCACTTGCTACCACTTACATGTTGTATGATCCTTGATTCATTCAAGGAGACACATGTTCATTGTGCTCTCCGATACGCAGCGGCTCCGGATAACTTCGTGCAGAACGAACACTTGGCAGCTTAACGCCTTCACGTATAGTCACGTCAACGAATATCTTACTTTTCTACTTATAAGGCATTCACGAGCTAAGTTTACCTGGATGACAGCTCGAAATGTTACTAGAAGTAATCCCTAATATATCACTACGCCAACAGCTGACATCTATCACTTTGGATGACTGTAATGAAAACAGATTGTAATATATTATTGTGATAGTTAACCACAGTAATTTAGGCCAATATTATTTATATATTTATTTGAGGTAGGACACAAAGTTTATTTATAGTGTTATTCCCCTTAAAAAAATATTCACACCACTTTCACAAAAACTTCTAACGAACATAGCCTCAAAATGGCGACTGGCAAATTTAAACCATGTGGTCGAACATAACGGTAAACAAGTTTTTACAATGATTCAGACACGCAGTTGATTAAAATACTTTATTCAATTAAATATTTCAAAATACGATAAAATAATCATAAAATCATGTATTGTATGTAAAAAAAATGACAACAATTTTCTCTTTTCCAAGTAAATACGATGCCTGTATTAAAAGGTATTGATGTATGCACTATATTACACAAAATCAGTAACGTTCCAAAACGAAAAATAAGTACTTTTAATTATGTTTAAAATATTGTTTCGAGTTGGACAAAAAGAAATTATTTAAAAAAATGAAATAGTATGAGAAAACTTAAGTTTACGTTATTTTAAATGTAATATATAACAGGTAATTAAAGATCTTTACATTTATAACAAAACTGTGATCTTTTACAAGTGTTGGCAACCCAAAACCTAAACATATGATTTTCGAACTGTCATCCAGGTAAAAAATTATCGTGAATGAAATATACATTTACTCTTCTATCAGCCACACGTGAGGTCCCGTGGGCATCAAAGGAAACAGTCTTGTCTTGTCGGGATCTGCAAACCTTGGCCGTGTATAATGAGGATTATTTCTCCCTAAGTAATCTTCCATCATTCCTGCACTCAAACGCGGGCTAGCTTCCTTTAAATCCTACCCCCCCCCCTCTCCCCCCTTCCTCTCTGTACCAACTTTGTAAATATGTGGACGTATTGGATGGCCATATAAGCAGAGCAAAGGAGAAATAAACTGTTAAGACTTTTAAATAAGCAATGGAAGATACATCGCACAAACTGTCTCAAATCTGTCTTCTGTTTATACCTTTTAGGTCGAGTAATTTTAATATTTGTGTTTCTGCGTTCATATTCAGTATTCGCAGAGATAGAATGTAAATATAATTAAAATGTGGATTTCAATCTTCTCTCAAGGCTAATGCTGCCACACGTATTTATAATTAATCCTCTTCATCGTGTGTGTCCAATTAGTTATGTGATTTTAGTATGAAGAAACGTTTATAAGATAGGCCTACACACTTTTTTTTATCAGTTAACTGAGATAATATTTTACTATTTTATTAGTGTTATTTTATTCATATTGATGATATCCATCAAAATGCACAAGATCTCACATTTAAATGCGTGAAGAAGATAAAAGTTTATTTTATAGCTCTAAGATAAGGTCATTCCTGTGAAAATTGGATTATAGATACGTAACACTAAATAAAAACTTTTAAATAAAGAGCACTCAACCCTAGCGCCAATAAAATATATGTAATAACGTATGTGGGAAAAACCCCTTCACAACTTTCCATCGATAAAAAAATGGGATAGGCTTCTTAGCTACGTGTCTTGTTTTGTACAGTGTACAACAGACAAACTGTGAGAACAACTTTCCACCTATAAAAAAGGGATAGACTGTTTAGCTACGTATCTTGTTTTGTACAGTGGGCAACAGACAAACTGTGAGAACAACTTTCCACCTATAAAAAAGGGATATACTTCTTAGCTACGTGTCTTGTTTTGTACAGTGTACAACAGACAAACTGTGAGAACAACTTTCCACCAATAAAAAAGGGATATACTTCTTAGCTACGTGTCTTGTTTTGTACAGTGTACAACAGACAAACTGTGAGAACAACTTTCCACAAATAAAAAAGGGATACACTTCTTAGCTACGTGTCTTGTTTTGTACAGTAGCCAACAGACAAACTGTGAGAACAACTTTCCACCTATAAAAAAAGGGGGGGATAGACTGCTTGGCTACGTGTCTTGTTTTGTACAGTGGGCAACAGATAAACTGTGAGTACAACTCTCCACTGATAAAAAAAAAGGGGGATAGACTGCTTAGCTACGTGTCTGATTAACACCATTTCCCTCTAATTAATTTCAAATGTGTATATTGTTATAATAGTTTATCGGTAGACCCTAATCTAAGCTGCCCCAAATAGAATAGCCATTTTCTGTTAAAGAATAAGTTTTTTGGGGGGGAAAAATTATAATTCCTACATGTGAGGGTGGTACAATAACTCATTCGTCTATTCAAAAAGTCATTGACGTTATTACTGCTATTGTTTTTCATAAAAAAACTTTCTAAATAATATAACTACCCTCTTTTTGAATGGTGATGAAAATGATTCTGCAAATATTTAAAAGCGTTATATGATTTATTTACTGTTCAAAAGATATTACTATTATTACTATTATTATTATTATTATTATTATTATTATCACCGCCTATAACTACCCATCCGTTGTAAGTGTTTATGTATTATTATTATTATTATTAGCACCTCGTCTTACTACCCGTTCGGGTTATACGCACTTACGCTAATGTGTAATGGTAGGGTGATNATACGCACTTACGCTAATGTGTAATGGTAGGGTGATTGTGAGATGAAATGGAGGACCTACAGTTTAACGTGGAATCCGAACCACGGTGGAGGCCTGGCATTCCCCACATTCACAAGTTGTCTTGTCAGAGATGAAGGAAGGGTTCGGCAATCAGATAAATCTTTGCCGGGACCGGGGATTGAACCCCGGCCGCCAGCATAGAAGTCTGACACCGTACCCCTAGACCGCCAGGTCACCGTGTTTATGTACTATTTAAGATAATGGTTTTAGGTATGAGGAAGGCTATATTTAGAGAAAGTATACTCGCATTTGCGTGAAGGGAGAGGGGAAAGCCATTTTGGAAAAAAAACCACAATGCCCCCGATCGAGATACTAACCCCGATCTCCCCGTCCTCGTCAGTCTAGTCTACTGCGAGAGTAGCGTGTTAGACCATGGGGACACCGAAGCAGGTTGTCTAAAGTTGAATAACTAAAATAATAGAATATGAAGGCTAGTTTACACGAGTCAAGTGTGAAGGCAAGATACTGTAGCAAGTTATTAGCATGATATTTTCAGAAGTCGGTAGTCATTCAATTTGCTACCCACAAATGTTTGGTAGTTGCTACAGTATCTTGCCTTCACACTTGACTCGTGTAAACTAGCCTTCATATTCTATTATTTTAGTTATTCAAATTTAAACAACCTGCTTCGGTGTCCCCATGGTCTAACACGCTACTCTCGCAGTAGACTAGACTGACAATGACGGGGAGATCCGGGTTAGTATTTCGGTGGGTTTTTTTTTCCAAAATGGCCTTCCCCTCTCCCTTCACGCAAATGCGAGTATACTTTCTCTAAATATAGCCTTCCTCATACCTAAAACCATTAGCTTAATTATTAGATAAGCTTATAACCCGAACGGGTAGTAAGACGCGGTGCTAAAATAACTTTCAATAGTTAAAATAAACATAATTTTGTTTGTACTTATTTTTGCGTTCTCAGCCCGAATCTGGGCTATCAACATATTTATGCAGATGGGAAAAAGAGTAAGAAAATCATAATTTAGAATGAATGTACCCGCATTAGCTTGAGGAGGGAATGTGAAACTCTTTAGTTTAAAAAAATCCCATCTCATCATACCCGGCCTAGATATTTGAAACTTAGCGTCACAGCATTTAACCGGCAAACAAGATTAGATGAGACAGACACCTTAATTCGCGTGCCCATCGGTGTCGGTGGTACACTCCGCTTACAATGAAAGGTGGCAGTCTTACCTTGACCGATTACACTATGAACCTAGCTTATGAACCATTCCATAGTGTAACCCGTCGAGGTAAGCTTGCTACCTCTCAGTGTGAACTGAGTCAATGTTATAATTGGGTATACCAAAACTCAATGGTGTGAGCGCCGTCTGGTGGCGATGAGAGTGTCAACATTTGTGGATAGAGGGTGTCATATGGTCAGAACAACGATCCTTCCAGCCATTTATCTCAGTTTTCTAGACTTAGGCCGCCATTGCTTTACTGGAGTAGCCCCTCATTTGTCCTCACGAGGAGGAATTTGACCTTATTCCAGACCAAATGCTTCAGAGATAGGTTTTGGAAGCACTGGGGATCGAACCTGGGAGCTCTGGAACTGTAGCCAGGGGGGGGGGGGTGGTATTTGATAAACCAATCAAGAATAAAGTATTAAATAGTTTTAATGATGCGTGGATTACATTTTCATTTAATTAAAACTGTATAAAATGTGATTGTATTTTAAAATGCACGGGTTGTCATAAAAGTGTAATCAAGAGCTCATCTCACGACTCAAATACCTGGTAAATTAGATTTTTTTTAAATACGCTAGAACTGTAAAACAAATCACCCGCTTCGGTGGCCGCATGGTCTAAGGCGTTACTCTCGGTCGGGTGTACGAATGATGGGTTTTCCTAAACGATTTTCCACTATCAGTCCAAGGGAATGCGGTTGCACTTCCTCTGAATGCAACCTTCATAATCCCTAACACATTGATGTAATTAGTATATAGGCGTATAACCCGAATGGGTAGTAAGACGCGGTGCTAAAATAAATAAATAAATATAAAACATCTAAGTGATGTTTGCTACATTTCTTACCTACATATTTAATTTTAAAATTATTATTTATCTAATTGGTTTATATTTTTGTAATATGGTCAAATGGGTTCACAGTTCTCGATGTCATTGTTTTCCAAAGTAGAACCCAATATACTGCACCACGATGTGACGCTTGGTTCGAGTTGTATCACCTACCGGTACCTCTGTTAGGTGTCATCCGTGTGCTGTGAAGGACTTTTAAGCCTTTTGCGCACTTGGAAACATTGTTTACTGACTTTGATCGGAAACTGTCTCCCATTTTTGCCAATAGTTTGCGAAGTGTTTGCAAACTATTGGCAAACATGGAAACAAAATGTTTGGAAACAGTTAAAAAACATTGTTTCCCGTCCAGACTACAATGGTGAAACATTGTTTCCCGTCTAGACTACAATGATGAAACATTGTTTCCCGTCTAGACTACAATGATGAAACATTGTTTCCCGTCCAGACTACAATGATGAAACATTGTTTCCCGTCTAGACTACAATGATGAAACATTGTTTCACGACCAGACTACAATGATGAAACATTGTTTCCCGTCTAGACTACAATGATGAAATATTGTTTCCCGTCTAGACCACAATGATGAAACATTGTTTCCCGTCCAGACTACAATGATGAAACATTGTTTCCCGTCTAGACTACAGTGATGAAACATTGTTTCCCGTCCAGACTACAATGATGAAACATTGTTTCCCGTCTAGACTACAATGATGAAACATTGTTTCCCGACCAGAGTTCAGTTGAATGAAATATATCTGCTAAGGTGTACGCTGCTATGACGTGCTTAAAAAAATAGTGTGCTCTCTTGGAAATTTCGCACGAAGGCCCTTTAACTTTTTTTACCGCTTCATTTAGACAAACTGTAACGATGTTCCAAACAACAAATATCTAAAATCAACAACCTGGTAATATGGAGGCTTTACACTCACCAAGGCTCACCAACTCTCACCAAGTCTCGCCAAGTCCGATCGAGACCTCTCCCCGTCGAATGGGACACACACGCACGCAACAACACATCCACTCCCGTGGCTTGGGTAAAGAAGACTGACTGAGACGCGAAACAAATCAGCGCCTCGCCCAGCTCCTAATAATGTAGTTGTCAACATGACTTCGCGAACATCCGGTTCTGGGATGTTCGAGTTTGGCCTAGTAATTACTGGGAGGTCTGCGGTACGTCCAGAGCGCTAGTCTTTACCCTTCTTTTTGTTCCATGTGTTTCCCTTCCTCTCCCCCTCTACTGAGAACTTCTAAGACCTGTTTATGCTATATAACAGCAGGTGTCATTTTGTATGGTACTCATTGTATCACTGGCTCTTACCAGGTGAGGGCGCTTGGTTATAACTTATATTTGGGGATATTCATCTAAATTCTCTTTGGCTGTAAATATGGGAGGATTATTATTCTAAATTACTGTTTGGCGTTTTTTTTATGTTTATGAATGGGGACTTTAATTTGATTTGACGTGGGTGGACCACGGTTTAATATTAGTAACTTTCTAGGGGGATTCATGTTTGACTTAGTACGTCTTATTAACTGTAGGTGCGCCCGAGCCTTTATCTTATCGGATCTTAGTAATCGTTTAATATTATCTTGGGTATTTTTAGGCTGTATAAGTTCACTTAGTAATGAAGGTATTTTATATGGAATTGTTAGATTAGGTTATCATGAGCGCAACGGGAGTTTGCGGAACTTATTGTATACTTATTAGACTTGTTTGTAATATTAGGTAATGCTTCGTAACTTAGGGTTAACACTCAACGGCCATTGTTGGGATCTCTGTTTAAAATATTCGGCCGCCAAATCATGTATATTTCTATAGTAATACAAAAGCTAAATTTTATGATAACCTTTTCTTATATTATTAATTTATACTTCAGTTATTGCTATGGACAATTTAAAACTAAACATGTCAGACATCTTGTGTCTATGGATGTTAGCGCGCCCTTGGGCGGTAAATTTGAATTTAGACATCTAACATTCACTCTAACGTTCCCTCTGTGGGGCGCTTAATATTTTGTAAGTCATAGTGGCTCAGTCAATATTTGGCCAGACTAAGCGTAGGCTCATTAAGCCTTTAATGTGCTGTTGTATTAGTATATCATTGTAATTTAACTAACTGAAATAAAAAACTGTTTCTCTTGTGACCTCATGGTTGTTTTTTGGGCACGCTTCCTGGGCTCAATGTGGGCGTCACAAAACTGAGTACTTTTCGTCTTTTCTCATTATAAGCATACCGATTTTTATGCTATTTTTTATGTCCACAGATGTCTACAACAGTGTTTTTGTGAAATATCTCTGTAAGTTCCAGTGTCTTTTCGTTTGACCACGATATGACAAATGAATGACAAACCAAGAAATGATGTAATCTCTGTGAACAGCAGAACCAAACTGGTCCATGTTGTTTGTTGTCGGGAAAGTTGGCAAACACCTCCAGACAAGCAAATATTGTTTCTTGTAACCCATTTGAAATGGAATACAAGAACATGTATCTTTGGAAAATACGACTATTTGTTTCCAAACAGTTTCCCAATTGTTTGCAAATTTGTTGTTTCCGGGGAAATGTTTCATATTGCGTACTAGGCTTTAAGAAAATAACCAGAATAACTGATATATTGACAAATTGAACCGACCTAGCTCTTTTAAATAGGTACCTGTTATATATATAGACGTAGAAGTATTATTATTTATTCATCGGTTTAACTGAGCTATCCAATGTATAGGAAACACAGACAAGCTATGTTTTAACTACAACCCAAATCATTCTTTAAAAAAATCAATCGTACACTAAACAGTGTGTATGTTTGAACTACCGTTTGATTTTGGTTTATTTTCGTTGCATCTGGGAAGTTTCACTCGCTACAGACAGGCTCCACAGGGTGTCCCGAACGCATGGTATTCCAAAGTCTGTGTTTGAAATGTTCGCCACCAGTCGCTATGCATAGTTCCGCCCAACGACCAGTAAACTGTTTACGCACATTTCGAACACAGACTTTGAAATACTGTGCTTTTGGGGCTAATTTTATTTGGGGCACCCTGTATAGTCTTTAGATAAGTACCAACACGAAAGTTGAAGACGAACAGTTTGGTGTTAAGAGATATAAGCCAAAGACACTAATATTTGGACTTACATATACTAAAGCTGGCTATAGATCGAGGAGGAGAGGTAGGTTTAGAACATGCAAGAAGATAATGTTTTACTCTTAATTTGAATCAAATGTAACTATAGGCCTAATAATCTATTTTATCAACAAATATAAGATTTTTCTTTTAAAAGTGGCAGTTGTATAACATATAATTTGACGTGCGAATTATATCAAAGTCGCCTTAGTAGCTTTTTCAACTGTTATACGCATAACTTTATGCCGTGATTTCACATGTTATCTTTACTAAGCGTTAAGAAACGTTCTCAGTTAAGGTGGGATTGAAGGAACAGCGAGTTAAGGTAAGTTTTCTTAATTATTATTATTATTATTATTATTATTATTAGCACCGCGTTATACGCACTTACGCTAATGTGTAATGGTAGGGTGATTGTGAAATGAAATGGAGGACCTACAGTTTAACGTGGAATCCGAACCATAACCACGGTGGAGGCCTGGCATTCCCCACATTCACAAGATGTCTTGTCAGAGGTGAAGGAAGGGTTTGGTAATCAAATAAATCTTTACCGGGACAAAGGATTGAACCCCGGACCCCCAGCACAGAAGTCTGACACCTTACCCCTAGACCACCAGGTCACCCAAGTTTTCTTAATGTTTTTATAACATAAATATTGTCTAAAATAAATAAAATGTTGCTTCACTGAATAAGTTTAGTATAATTTTATACACACAATCATCTCAAAATTTCTTGAAAATTCGTCATAGGTCTCGTGGAATTTTATCAGGTTTTCTTATCTTCATTTAGATAGTTCTGGTCAAATTTAATGATGTCTATGATAAATATTCAAAATATCTCAAGCTTATCAGTTTCTATAAAATCAATATTTGATTTGTTTTGTTCAAAAATATGTTTTTATTGTTTTATTAGGTTTTTAGAAAACATTCTAAGATTGATTTAGTGAGTAGTGTTATATTATTAAAGAGAATATGATGAATTCAGGTAAATTGTATTAAATTTAGAATGTGCTACAACGATCGTTCAAATATTAGATAGCCCGCTTCAGTGGCCACGTGGTCTAACACACTACTCTAGACGATGACGGAGAGACTGAGATTCGAAACTAGGTTGGGTGTATTAAGGGAGGTTTTTTCCAACATTGTTTTCCACTCTCCCTTCACGCAAATATATATATAATGAAATAATTAAAGTAGTGACAGTTTTATTCATTTATTATTATTTTTATTTGATTACCAGGTCTTATAGGCCTACTACTAATCGAGTAGACCCGACCCGATACCTCCATCATCAGCAGGCCAGTATATCACAAGAGTGATGACTCAGACCAGGGATGGGCAAACCACGGCCCACGAACTATGGTGTATTCAATATAGCTCACGAGATAAATAATGTGAATGTGTTGCGTTGTGAAGCAGGCTTTTATTTTAAACTACAAAACTGTGTTTTATGTTAAAATCAACATTTACAAATTTGTAAATAATGACCAAAATACATGGCAATGTTTGCACCCTCATAATCATGTGAACCAATGTTTTCAACCATTTATTTATATTGTTATCATCACCATCATCACCGCGTCCTACTACCCATTCGGGTTAAACGCACTTACGCTAATGTGTAATGTTAGGGTGATTGCGAGATGAAATGGAGGACCTACAGTTTAACTTGGAATCCGAACCACGGTGGAGGCCTGGCATTCCACACATTCACAAGATGTCTTGTCAGAGGTGAAGGAAGGGTTTGGCGATCAAATAAATCTGTGCCGGTACCGAGGATTGAACCCCGGATCCCCCTAGACCACCAGGTCACCTAAGTTACTTATAGATTCTGTTATCTCTCTTGAGAATTCTGAAAGCTCATTCACATTCATCCCATCGTATTAATCTTTTGAACGAACTTAAAAAATGTATTAAGCCACTAAATTATCTATGATTTTTAAACATTCTCAATGTATTTCAATCCAATCATTTTGTCTTAATTTTTTTTTTTAATAAATATAGAAGGAAAATTACGGTAATGAAGTCTTTGGCCCATTTTTTTTTTTTTTTTCATTTGGTCTTTCTGTCATTAAGTTTGCACATCTCTTCCTTAGAACATGTGACCACTGAAGCGTATGGAATAAAACTTGAATAAGGAAGAAAAATAATATAATTTTACCATAAAACTGTTATTGGTTTAATGATTTAAAAACATGCAATTGATGAGAACAATATATTGAAACATTTATGTGCGATGTAAACAACATGGTGGAAACAAGGAAAATAGCTGTCTAATTTACAACAGAAGGTGAAGGAAGTTGAGTTTTCACAACGCATATATTGATTTATAATTAAAATATGAAATTTTACAATAAAGTGTGGTTAAAAAAGTATTGAGAATCAGTCATTTAGAGTGGAATAACAGTAGCTTTGAAATTTAATATAACCAGCGAAAGTGTTGTCAAATCTACATCGTTCATGAATAAAAAAATAAAATAAGAGGTAAGCATTAAAATTTTACTTGTAAAATTACATGAAAAATGTAGAATGCGGAATAGTTGTGACTTTTATTAAGTTTGAAAATAAAATAAGTGAAGTAAGCGTAGTCATATTTTTATCTCGGCTCTTTCTTATTTCTATCCAGGAATAACACCAAGTACCACGGTAGTTATTAGGGGTGTGCAAGTACTTGAAAATTCTAGTTCGAGTCGAGATGTAGAAGCTGCTAGAACTCAACTCAAAGAGTCGTAAAATTTGACTAGTTGGAATTTTCAATTTTTTTTTCCTTGAAAACTACCTGGTTTTATTAATTTTATTCAATTTTAAGATAAAATTTTATAGCAAAAAATTGTGCAATTATATTAAATTTATTTAAAAGCTCGAATTTGTATGACTAATTTTTTCTCACCTAAAAAAGTAGGATTAATTAGGTTTTTTTAAATGTTGGTTCTTATTCATGGTAAATGTAGACAGAAATTACTGTTACAGAAATTCAAAATGAAATATTTATTGTACAAATAATGACCTATATTTCTTGAACTAAAAAAAAACCTATGTTTTCATTCAAAATCTAATCGAAGTAAATATTCATCAGTACGAACCCTGGACCTTTAACTTAGTGCGCAGGCGCGCTACCGACTGAAGTAAAACATCGAACTTGTTTGTTTAAAAAATGTCAAATGTCAAGATAGTAGAGTCTTAGCTTACTCCATATTACAGTGCATTACCGAATCACTTATATTGCAAGATTAGTCAACCCCCCAACCTTTAATTTTGTTCCTCGCTTTTCTCGAGTGTAGTTTAGCAAATTGCAGAGTGTCAAGGGACAGACGAGAACACGAAGGGTGGAAAGAAAGCAGCGTAGGCAGCGGGTGGCTGGCTGGCTGGCTGGCTGGCTTCCCGTCATGCCACGCCTCGCCGACCAACCCCTTCTCTTAGTCGGAGTAATGAGTGGAATAATTTAGCGGCGCTCTACCAAGAGTAGGGCGAGTTCCATGGCGGCCAATCTCTTCTTGAGCTCGGATTGACGCGACCTCTGACCTTGAGATAACGCGGACCACGGGTTTAAATTAAGAAGAAACCATAGAAAAAAATTATCTCAGATACTAAAACAACGTCTGTAGAGAGGAAGACTCTATGAGTCTATGGCCATATCCAACTTGAAACGTTAAAAAAACACTGATTTCCTGTCCTATTAGCTGTGTGGTTAGAGGAGTTGACCACAATTCTAGAAGAACCTGGTTCTATCCTGCTTATTCCTGTGTCTAGGTAGTGAGAAAGGTTTGTCTACAATTCTAGAAGAACATGGTTCCATCCTGCTTATTCCTGTGTCTAGGTAGTGAGAAA
>CABFVX010002252.1:43006-77318 GCA_902151425.1 Timema shepardi | reverse complement strand
CATTTCATCTCACAATCACCCTACCATTACACATTAGCGTAAGTGCGTATAACCCGAACGGGTAGTAAGACGCGGTGCTAATAATAATAATAATAATAATAATAATAAATTTGTTTGGATTCTAATCTTCACGTTAGAGTTGAGTATCATTAACAAGATTATCTCACTTTTGTGTTGTACCTTTTGAGACCCAAGCCTGAAATAATTATTTATATTTGAAAGTTTTAGTAGCGCTACAGTTTGGACATTCAACCAAATAATATTGTAGACAAAAAAAACTGTATTTACTATTTATATATGTCAGATGGAGAATGTTCTGATAATTATTTTCATAAAATATTCCTTCTTTGGAAAATGGTCAGTTATTTTTAAGACAAAAAAAATACAAACATTTAAAGAGAATAAATGAAATCGATACATTCCAAATTTAATAAATCCTTAGGTCACACACACACACACAAAGTCACAAAGCAATAACAGCTACTCTAGTCCCCTTCTCAAACTCACATATCTACTACAGCGCCTAATGATTGAATGTGTCACTAATGTCGGGTCTGCTGCATATCAGATAATATGTTAATACTTCAATATTATAATTAAAACCTTTTCTAATGTATCCACTTCCCCTGGGATTTAATTATATGAAAATAATATCGAAAAATGTTCATCTTTATTTGTCATTATTTGTTTGGTGCTGACACATTTTGACTCCCCTCCCCCCTTTTCCCCCACTCCTCCGCTAACACACTATTTTATGGCTTTATGAATAAATACACAATAGGTTCCAACCACAGCCTATTCACCTAAAGTAAAACCCCGTTAAACCGAACCCCGATAGTCCAAAATTCCGGAGAATCCGAACACACTTTTTGGAAAATCTGGCAAAAAAATTAAGTCAAATGATATGTATTCTATTGGTTAACAAGCTCAAAGCTAAGAGAGAGTGGTAAAAAACATTTATATCTGATAATATATGCTTGATATCTACAGGTGGTAGTCAACACAACCACATTTCCCGTAACTAAAAATAATTACATTACATATCACGTGTTTGTACGTCAGTTAACTGCTAAATAAATGAAAATTTGATTAAACTCATTTGAATGTAATTTAAAATTCGTGAAAATACTGTACCACTGTATTCTTCCACTTAATCCGAATGTTCGCTAATCCGAAAATGTTTCGGTTCCAATTAGTTCGGATTAACGAGGTTCTAATGTACTTGGCTTGCCACAAGCCACAACTGTGGCGAAAAAACACCGGGAAATGTTAATTTTTATCGTACATCTCTCTGTGCATAGAGATAATTAATTAGATTTGGTTTAAAACCCGTAGGGGTAACAGAATGGACTTAACTGTTGCCACGGGGTGATCGGAGGCAAAAAACCTACATTAAAACATATTTCTTAAGATTATAATCGTATTCTTATTCATGCCGGGATCACGATCAACTTAACGTTAACTTAAAGTTAACTTAACTTAAGAAAACAGATGTATGATCACGGTTCACGTAACTTAACGCAACAACTCGAACCAAACATCTGCATTCTCGAGTATGATCTGTGATTTGTACTATTTGTACAGTGATGATCTGTGATTGCTTACAGTTTTCAATCGATATAATAAATATCTAATACAAAACTTTTTTATATATATAAATTTAGCTTTCCTGTTTTAGTTTAATTATTTTGTTTCAATGTCTGATTACTAGAACTTATACTAAAAAGTAAATATTGGTCATAATACCAACAAATGAATTACTAAATAACCCTGTTGACGTCACTCGCATAATGATTGGCTGGCTATATCACGTGATAACCTTCAAGTAACGTTCACTTAAAGTAAAATACCTCCCAGTACATCTCTTACGTTAAGTTAACTGCATCGTGATCGCTTCCATTTAAACACATAGGAAGATCCTTTACGTTAAATTACGTTAAGTTAAATTTAAGTTAACGTTAAGTTTATCATGATCCCAGCATGAGTTTCGTCTACATTCTCTTATTTCACGAGTCACACTCTCAGTGCATATATTTTAAACCAAATCGTCTTGTGCTC
Organism: Timema shepardi; assembly: GCA_902151425.1. Lineage (NCBI taxonomy): Eukaryota > Metazoa > Arthropoda > Insecta > Phasmatodea > Timematidae > Timema > Timema shepardi. Next base: position 75,260 of record CABFVX010002252.1, on the reverse strand, counting down.
TCACGGAACTAAACATATATTCTAGGAGAAGTTCATTAGAACATTAAGACGTAACTCTTAGTCAGCCCCGCGGTGTAGTGGTTAATGCACCTGGCTGCAAGCCGTGGGGTCACGGGACCGATTCCCGGCTGGTACTTCGGGTATTTTTCCTTTGAGGAGAATGATCCTAGCGGTAACCAAGGTTTGGTTAATTAGGCTGAAGTTAGGTTAAGACTCATACCATCATAATCACTATCATCATTTAATTGCTGGTACGACCTGTAGACGACCCCCTATGGTGTATCTTGCGCAACGTTCTGTGGGACTAGAACCCCTAATAATCTACAGACAGGCGACCAAACCTAGATGATGTCATGTCGCTCCCAATCATATGTGCCATACGATAAATATGTATCCCCTAACTCCGGTACCTTTCGTGCAACATTGTGAATATAGAACACGCAAATTATAAAATTCCCCAACTTTTCTAGATTTTTCAGATAGAGATTTCCATTTATTATTTTTTTCCTCATTTCACCTTTTCAAATGTTTTTCTTGGAGAGTGACGAGTTTTCAGTTTAATAAATTGACAAACTTTGGTTTGTTTTTTAAATTTTAGTAGCAACTAAACATCAACATTTTTATTAGTTCTTTATTCAGTTCTTTAATGTTTCAGAAATTTTATTTCGCATTGTGTAAACGTGCTAAAGTAAACAAACACTGTAAATTGTAAAACAATCTCATGTTAGTGGAATGTCAAAACTAGGCAATACATTTTGTTAACATGAGAGGGGGGGGGGAGCAATCTCTCTATGGTTTTAGCATTTAGGTGCGAGATTAATGGAGGGCTATAAAAAAGTATTTCAATTCCATTATTTGTTCTTAGTTTTAACTAGCTGATTACGCATTATTCGCAAGGGATTTGTTTTGTAATATGAATTGATATCTAGGAACCTTTCAAAGTTAGTCCAAAGAAAACCAGATAATCATAAGTTAAAAAAGGCAACAAAAAATCAAGTCGGGCTTTGTAGCCAACATGTTGCAAAAGAACTGCGGACATAGATTTGAATGAACCTCTATTTTGACCGTACGTCCGAGTTATGTCCATGCGCGAAATTTCAACACAATCCGAGTTGTGGTTTTTGCATGAAAGAATAACAGACACCAACTTATATTTGTGGATTACATTTTCTGGCATTTCCTGTTTTTCCATGATAAAAAAATTCCTCCCCTTTTCCAGGATTTCCTTGAATTGACTATGTGCGAGCTACGAGTATGCGACCGACTTCTGTTTGTTTCTATTATTAGCACCGCGTTTTACTACCCATTCGATTATACGCTTATGTACTAATTGCGCTCATGGAGCTGGGATGATGAAGATGAAGGTTGGATTTAAAGAAAGTGTACCCGAATTTGCGTGGAGGATGGGAACTATTAAGAGAGAACCATCCTCATGACACCAGAATGGATTCTAACCACGATCTCCCCGTCATCGGCAGTCTAGTCTATTGCGAGTGTAGCGACCTAGACCATGCGGTCACTTAAGCGGGTTACAGACTACTTATAACAAAAATTGTATTATACAGGTATATAATATTTTTTACGATCAAAGCAAAGAATATCTAGTTTGATTTTATTAATTTTACTAACATTAATATATTTTCATATTGAAGTGATAAAGGAAATAATATGGTAGAAATATGGTTATGTTAGAAATAATAATGTATAGTTTTAAAACCAAAGTTCATCATAAATTGTAAGGCTAGACGCTTAGAGCTCATAAAGTGTTTGAAGATTCTCCTGTGGGAAGCGCGATGGTTCGTTTACATTTTATATCGTTTTAAAGACGTGACAGCAACTGACGAACATAAATCTTACATATGACATATAACTTGAATTTAAAAAAAACAGCTTGCTCAAGAATTACTTGTGATGGATAATTAGAAGGAGTTTCATTTTATTTGAGGCTCTAAGTAAACAATCCCCCCCCCCTTTCCCCTCTATTAACGAGAGCTTTGCGCTGTTTCATCTTGTTTGAGGCTCTAAGTAAACACCCCCCCCCCCTTTCCTCTCTATTAACGAGAGCTTTGCGCTGTTTCATCTTGTTTGAGGCTCTAAGTAAACAATCCCTCCTTTCCCCTCCATTAACGAGAGCTTTGAGCTGTTTCATCTTGTTTGAGGCTCTAAGTAAACAACCCCCCTCCCCCTTTCCTCTCTATTAAGGAGAGCTTTGAGCTGTTTCATCTTGTTTGAGGCTCTAAGTAAAAGGCTAGCCCTTTCATTAAGTAGTGCTGTAAAGTATTTATTATCTCAATAGTACTACTTCTACCTGTCTCAAAACAATTTTTATAATTTTACATTTAATAGGGATTATTATTAAAATATTTAATTTGGCAATACATTAGAATAATAGAAGCAATAATATTATTTCACACACAAACAAAATACATCGTATGAAATAGGAACAATTTCGGCTGAATCAACTCCCAGCACATGATGACAACAGAATGACTCGACCCCCACCACAAGAGGACAACAGGCTGACTCGACCCCCACCACAAGAGGACAACAGGCTGTAGCGACCCCCATCACAAGAGGACAACAGGCTGTAGAGACTCCCACCACAAGAGGACAACAGGCTGACTCGACTCCCACCACAAGAGGACAACAGGCTGACTCGACTCACACCACAAGAGGACAACAGGCTGACTCGACTCCCACCACAAGAGGACAACAGGCTGACTCGACTCCCACCACAAGAGGACAACAGGCTGACTCGACTCCCACCACAAGAGGACAACAGGCTGACTCGACTCCCACCACAAGAGGACAACAGGCTGACTCGACTCCCACCACAAGAGGACAACAGGCTGACTCGACTCCCACCACAAGAGGACAACAGGCTGACTCGACTCCCACCACAAGAGGACAACAGGCTGACTCGACTCCCACCACAAGAGGACAACAGGCTGACTCGACTCCCACCACAAGAGGACAACAGGCTGACTCGACTCCCACCACAAGAGGACAACAGGCTGACTCGACTCCCACCACAAGAGGACAACAGGCTGACTCGACTCCCACCACAAGAGGACAACAGGCTGACTCGACTCCCACCACAAGAGGACAACAGGCTGACTCGACTCCCACCACAAGAGGACAACAGGCTGACTCGACTCCCACCACAAGAGGACAACAGGCTGACTCGACTCCCACCACAAGAGGACAACAGGCTGACTCGACTCCCACCACAAGAGGACAACAGGCTGACTCGACTCCCACCACAAGAGGACAACAGGCTGACTCGACTCCCACCACAAGAGGACAACAGGCTGACTCGACTCCCACCACAAGAGGACAACAGGCTGACTCGACTCCCACCACAAGAGGACAACAGGCTGACTCGACTCCCACCACAAGAGGACAACAGGCTGACTCGACTCCCACCACAAGAGGACAACAGGCTGACTCGACTCCCACCACAAGAGGACAACAGGCTGACTCGACTCCCACCACAAGAGGACAACAGGCTGACTCGACTCCCACCACAAGAGGACAACAGGCTGACTCGACTCCCACCACAAGAGGACAACAGGCTGACTCGACTCCCACCACAAGAGGACAACAGGCTGACTCGACTCCCAGCACAAGAGGACAACAGGCTGACTCGACTCCCACCACAAGAGGACAACAGGCTGACTCGACTCCCACCAGAAGAGGACAACAGGCTGACTCGACCCCCACCACAAGAGGACAACAGGCTGACTCGACTCCCACCAGAAGAGGACAACAGGCTGTCTCGACCCCCACCACAAGAGGACAACACGCTGACTCGACCCCCACCACAAGAGGACAACATGTTTGAAACTTATTTAAATAGTTGTTTAGCTGCTCTATTGGTTGGAATGACTTCCCAACTAGCACCAAATAGACTATGAAATGGCACGAAAATCTTTTCATCCCATATAAGCTAAATAACATGCAAATCTTCTCATTCAACATAAGCTAAATAGCATGAGAATCTTCTCATTCAACATAAGCAAGATAACATGCGAATCTTCTCATTCAACATAAGCTAAATATCATGCGAATCTTCTCATTCAACATAAGCTAAATAGCATGCGAATCTTCTCATTCAACATAAGCTAAATAGTATGCGAATCTTCTCATTCAACATACGCTAAATAGCATGCGAATCTTCTCATTCAACATAAGCTAAATAACATGCGAATCTTCTCATTCAACATAAGCTAAATAACATGCGAATCTTCTCATTCAACATAAGCTAAATAGCATGAGAATTTACTCATTCAACATAAGCTAAATAACATGCGAATCTTCTCATTCAACATAAGCTAAATAGCATGCGAATCTTCTCATTCAACATAAGCTAAATAGCATGCGAATCTTCTCATTCAACATACGCTAAATAGCATGCGAATCTTCTCATTCAACATAAGCTAAATAGCATGCGAATCTTCTCATTCAACATAAGCTAAATAACATGCGAGTCTTCTCATTCAACATAAGCTAAATAACATGCGAATCTTCTCATTCAACATAGAATGCCTAATGGATTAAATAGCCCCGCTATTATGTTTGTTAATTGCGGTGATAGGAGCATCTAAATATATTTTTGTTTAAATTGAAAAATGACACCTAGACACGGAAACAAAACCCAGGACCTCTGGCTTAATATGCTACTTCTCTACCCACTGAGGTATCCAGGAGTCTTCCCGTGCCCAGGATCATTCTTCAATCATATTTTAAGGCAGAGTCTCTGATGGATATGAGGAAATTGTCAGTTACGTATGGGTGAAAAATACCCTGGTCACGGGACGACTCCTGGATAGATCGGTGGTTAGAGCAGTGGCGTAAGCAGAAGGTCCCCGGTTTTATTCCTGTGTCCAAGTTAAATTGCATTAAAGTATTCACATTCATCATAGCTTCTTATTTCCAGTTATTTCGGATACAGACGTCCCATGCTGGTCTAAGGGTGTAACTATCTTGGGCTACAGATTATCTATTATATTAAGGGCCTTATTACCACCAGATAAATATTGCTTTTCGGAGGTTAAAGTTAGCGACCAGATAAAAGTTATCAGCCACTTTAATTTTTACGCGTATTATGAACTAAATTTATCTGCCGGGTCTGTAGGATAAATATATTTTTATGCAGAAAAAGCAAGGTTGGTATTGTTTTTACTGGTGTGCGCATGCGTATAGGCCCCGATGCTACCGTTACAACCTAGCGAGTGGCCACAACGCTCAACATTTGTTAAATTATGGTGGCTAAACAAGAGTGAGGAAACAGATGGCGTCACGTGGGCGCAGAAGCCAAGTTGTCTTGAAAGTACTAGTTTCGGTGTCTGCCAAAATGTGGGCAAGAGTTGGGTACAATGTTTACAAAATTTCATCTATAGTACTCAGATTTAAATAATTTGTTCTTATATTACTATAACTCTACAAATAGCTTGTCAGTTTATATGAAAGTGTGAATTAAATGTTCTAATTTTATATAGTTAGAGACTGGGCCTGTGCCTACTAAACACGTCAACCAAGATTTTAACCTAAAAACAGATCTTATAGGCGAAACCTCATTAAAAACAATGTGTCACTATGGCAACAACCATTTTAACTTACAGATAAAAGTTATCAGGTACTTAAATCTCTTGATGAAAATGTGATGGATAAATACATTTTATCTAGCAGATAAATAATATCTAGTGGTCATAAGACGCAATTTTAACTTATCGACCAGATAACAATATTTAACGGCCAGATTAAAATGTATCCAGGAGTCATAAGACCGGTCCTTTATGTTATTACAATAATATACATATACACTGTATTTATTAAGAATGGACATATCTGTCAGCTAAGAAATGCTACTAGATCTACTTACAAGTATTCATACGTCAAGTCAGGTGATATGCAATGATCACTATCAATAGTTAATATCAATATCTATAAAATAATACCAATAAGTTCGTAAAATGTTTATCAATGTTGAGTGCAAAAAGTTTTTTTTTTTTCTTTCTAAAAGTAGGTCCAAATGTCCATCTTCAAGCTTGTATATTAATAAAGTGAAGAATTTGTTTGTCACGAGTATTACGCGATATCTATCCCATTGAGAGGGCTGGAATGTTAAAATTAGTAGCCCCTTTGCACGAAAATTTGCACCTCGAAGCCGGAATCTTAAAATTTGGATTTCTTTTTAACAATTAAAAACTGGGTCAGAAGAAATAAAACTAAGAGAATTGTATCTGTCTGTTTAAAGCAAAGAAAAGTTAAGAGTCAATATCACCACACACAAATTGTACAGATAAAAAAAACTTGATAAAGTTTTAAATGATTAATTTCACAATAAATCTAAAGAGATCGTAAGAACAAATCACTATTTTGTTTAGTCTGTACGGTCCTTTGTGTGTCGTGTTTACTTCATAAATGAATTGATAACACTCACCCAATCTTTATTTGAACCGTTGAAGTGGGCTAAAAACCGCAGCGGTCAACACATGGATTTAACGTCAAGCTCATATTTTGGTTAGCATCTGATGGGGAGGTCGGGGTTTGAATCCCGGCCGGTGGTCTTTTTTCTTATAACTTACGGCCTTCCACTCTCCCTTCACGCATATTTTATTTTTTATTTTTTAGCACCGCGTCTTACTACCTGTTCAGACTATACGCTTAGGTAGGCCTACTAATTAAGATAACGATTTAGGGGTGATGAAGGTTGAATTTAGAGGAAATGTATCCAAATTTTCATGGAGGGAAAGTGAAAAACAATTTAGGGAAAGCCATCCTCAGTACTCCCGAACGGGATCCAAACTTTGGTCTCTATATTATCAGCAGTCTTATCTATTACGAGAATTATGACTTAGACCATGCGGTCATGTAGGCAGGGCTCACGCAAATTAGAGTGCATTTCTTCTACCTGCTATCTTCTTCATCCCTATCCCATCAGTGTAGTTTTAATATGACTATTTTGGACGTGTAATACTACGCGGTGTAAAATAAGGTGGTGCTACGCCCCCCTAATCTTCCTTTATACGTGTACGTGTCTACAGACGCGGTTCAAAGGGCCCCAGGCCTGTGATTCCTCCAGGCAGTTTGTAACGTCTTAGCACTCACCCATCTCATTGCCGTCGGCGTCCGTGATGGGTCCCGGGAACATCCCCGGCCTGTGCTGGAACGTGGCGTTCAACTCCTGTCCTGTCACCAGACGGAACCCGTTCGCTATCGTGTCGTTCCACTTCCACTCGCACGGTTCCTCGAACGTGCACCGTATCCCCGGTGGGGGCCCGTAGTTGGCGGGGTTGGACCTACCGGAGCGGAACACCAGGGTGGTGACCAGGAGGGGCAGGATAACTAGGAGGCCTGCCATCACGACAAGGGTCGTCGTCGGCTCAGTGGAGTGTTGTGGCGGTCACTCGCGGGCATGGTACGGTGGAGAGGAGGTTTGTATAGGACAGACGCACGGAGAGGGTGGGAGCCTCAGCGAGGCCATCGTCACAGGAACTGCACCACGATATCACTTTCTTTGGAGAACAACCGTTCCCGAGTTCGACTCTCGTCATCGCACTGATTTATCTTCCCTTTGTTTCCCTTCACGATCAGGGTGAAATGCGCTTCAAGCTAAAAGATAATTATTACTGGGGGATTTATTTTACCTTCCCTCCTACCCCCACTTCTTTCACCACCAAGACCCCGGACGTCAAGGGGTGAGCGAGCTGTGCGACCCCGTCACCGCCCCTAAAATCTACAACCCCTCGACACTCATTTCAGCCGTCGTAAAGGTGACATGAAACACGAACGCACCCATATCTTCGGGCACCCATCAAAATTCAAAATTATTTGGGACGTCCTTTACTGATGAAAACCTCTCCAGATTCACGAAATGAAAATCGATGTAGTAAAGGTTTGGAACACTATGTGTACAAAAGGAGGGGGCTAGAGGGGGGGAAAACAGACTCGTATTTTGACTGTTTGTCCACTGCGCAGGCAAGAGAGAAAACCCCACTACATTTACCCATCTCCCGGGGGTTTGATGAGCTGCCAAAATGAGGTGTGAGCAGAGCGCTCTAACGGGATGCTGAGGGACTCTTTTGATTATGTTTCACAACCAACCGGTTTCGATGGCTCAATAATTTAAAAAAACTTTTTTTAAATCTATTAAAATTGGAAAATATTTTTAATTTGAATATAGTGTAATGTTATATTAAATACGTACATTTCTAATTGATTTTAAACTTACTCGTATCGCTAGGAACATGGCCTCTGATTGTGAGGTCAAGGCAAGGCTACGAATCCGTTTAAATTACTCGTCACAGCCACTGCTAGGTCGGAAGTTATTGACATTAACTCATACAAAGGAAACTTAATCTTGTCCACCTGATCCTTCAATCCATTGAAAATATCGATACCTCGTGTTTTTTCTTTCAATAAACTCATGCCCAACAATTCTTGTTTAGCAGAAAAGTTTTCGAAAACCACCATTTGGACAGTTTCACCGAGTTGTAAAGAACGTTTTTCATATTATTTACAACTCAATGAAACAGCAGACACTGCTCAACTGCTGGATGAAGCCTTCAATTGCTTGTTTGTTTCATAGAACAGGTTTCTCTAAGCAGTCAGTCTATACATACAGTCTCTGTAATTTTGCCTTTCTTATTTTATTATTGGTTGGAAAATTAATATTTACCATGTAGTGTTTTAAAGTGCCGCTCTGAATTCCCCTTCGTTGATATCGCCACGGAAGTATTTCACATCAAGAAGCAACACTTTTCTTTAACCATAGCATAAAAGCCCTCTGCCCTCTCTCGGGAATAGCATCTTTACCTTAACTAAGTATATTATGGCTCTATTTCATAAATCTACAACCTACACTATGGTGGAACCAAACAAGGAAAGCTTTTACCCTTTAAGAGTCAACGGAGGGCAAACTTCCCTCACTTTTGTAAATTTAAAAATATAATTACTCGAAATGCAAGGCGTTCCCACGAACTAGACAGTATTCAAAACCTGTTAGTAGCTTTTGTATGTGGGCACCGTAGCAATGCTCACTGAGACGTTTGAGTTCAAGAAGGCCTGCTTTGGTGGCCGCATGGTCTATGACTTCACTCTTGCACTAGACTAGACTAACGATTACAGGGATACTGGGATTAGAATCCCGGTCGGGTGTTCTGGGAGTGGTTTTTACATAATGGCTACCCACACGAATGTGGGTACATTTTCTCTAAATGTATTCTTCATCGTCTCAAACTCACTAGCGTAATTAGTATATATGCGTATAGCCTAAACAGTTAGTAAGACGCAGTGCTAAAGAAACGAAAAAAATATATATACTCTTCCCCTCACGCAAACGCGGATAGACTTTCTCTAGATTAATTCTTCCTCATCCATAACTTACTAGTGTAATTAGTAAGCCTACATATGCATTTACACACTGTCCTAAGTCTTTGATAGCTTCTAACATGAACGTAATTCAAAAGTTAAGTCGCTGTGACAGGTGATCAGGATATAGTCGTGGTCACGTTGACATTTGAGGTTTAACTGTTCTTCCGACTAGTGCTGTAGCTTGGTACATTGAACACTGTGGCTCTACTTCATTACAGTATTTCATTATTATATTATTCTATTAATTTGTTTAGTAATATTAAACTATTAAATTGTTTTATTTTCTCCGCACTAGCACGCGCCTTTAAGGATATTAAACATTTCAGGGGTGAATCAATGTATCGACATTAGAGAAGGATGAAGCTATTAATAAAAATGCAAATAAAAAAATAATAGGTAACTTTTTTTTTGTGTAGAGCCATAAATACGAGTATATATACGGAATTTATGAAAGGTGATAATTATGGTATATAAGGAATGGCGTAATTTAATAAATAAGACACATTGTGGTGGAATATAAGCAAATATAATTTGGGTTAAATTTATCATATTTGAGCTTAATTTATGATTGACCGAGTCACTGAACATAATAAAGCCCTTTGCTTTACTGATATATTTCACTTTATGATGTAGGCTTTTTTTAACACTTTACTTCCACAATATGGTTATAATTTGTTTATATTCCACCACAATGTGTCTTATTTATTAAATTACGCCATTCCTTATATACCATAATTATCACCTTTCATACATTTCGTATATATACTCGTATTTCTGGATCTACACAAAAAAAATTACCTATTATTTTTTCATTTGCATTTTTATTAATAGCTTCATCCTTCTATAATGTCGATACATTGATTCACCCCTGAAATGTTTAATATCCTTAAAGGCGCGTGCTAGTGCGGAGAAAATAAAACAATTTAATAGTTTAATATTACTAAACAAATTAATAGAATAATATAATAATGAAATACTGTAATGAAGTAGAGCCACAGTGTTCAATGTACCAAGCTACAGCACTAGTCGGAAGAACAGTTAAACCTCAAATGTCAACGTGACCACGACTATATCCTGATCACCTGTCACAGCGACTTAACTTTTGAATTACGTTCATGTTAGAAGCTATCAAAGACTTAGGACAGTGTGTAAAAGTAACTGTACGCTGTTATAAGATCAACAGGTTGTGGTGTCTTTTAAACAAGGGAGTTACGCGTGTTTACTAATAGGGCTCTCGCACGTTTTGGGTGCGCCAAAAAATTATTGATTGTTTGAAATAAACATTCAATAAATGCATTAATTTGATTCTGTGACTTTATATAATGTATGTGTCCAAATTATTGTCCAAAGTTTATAATTCTCGGAACAATAATTAACAGACTATTTATTGAAAGCACACTAACGAGTGGGAGCGTGGTGCAGTAATTATATTAAACATAGAAATATACAAACGTAAACATTTTGATAGTATAGTAACGTTTAAAAAAAAATTATTTTAACGCTATTTTGGGGGTAAGGGTGGAATGTGTAAGCGTATTGGAATAGCTTTTGCTGGCTTGCTTTAAAAAAAAATATATATATATATATATATTCACTTAGAAACATTAACATAAGTAGCGCCACTTGTTACTATTTTGCTCACTAGTGTATTATTGTAGCGTTGGTGTTTGTTTATAGTTTTCTGGCGGGAACCTCATCAAGCGTTAAACATGGCGATTCATTTTAATGGTTGTTTAAATGTGGACAATTCTAAAATATTAAATGCAACTGTACATTATATGCCGTGTAAAATACACTTAGATGGAGAAGCATGTGTTTCAAAATACTTTAAACCATATCTATCCAAACAAGACACTAATGAAGGTAATACAAATTTGAAGGCCTAGGCTATAGGTCCTAATTATTAATTTAAATGGGTTATATAACACATAGTTCTAATTGAAAGCCTATCCTATATTAACTATCAGATAAATAAAATGTAAACAATTAATCCTACCATGACACACCTAACCGTTGGGGGATGAACTCTAATAATTGCCTGACTAACCTTCCTATGAAAAGCCCCATCTACAGACTTTGTATCCATAAGGTATGTAGTGGTCCATAAGAGATTGACTCGACACTAATAAGTTGTACTGTCTATTTAGTCTTGACCCTAAGCACTCCATAGAAGTTGACTCAGCTTTAAGTTTCTAAGGACTAGGGGTGACCTGGCGGTCTAGGGGTAAGGTGTCAGACTTCTATGATGGCGGCCGGGGTTCAATCCTCGGTCCCGGCATAGGTTTATCTGATTACCAAACCCTTCCTTCACCTCTGACAAGACATCTTGTGAATGTGAGGAATGCTAGGCCTCCACCGTGGTTCGGATTCCACGTTAAACTGTAGGTCCTTCATTTCATCTCACAATTACCCTACCATTACACATTAGCGTAAGTGCGTATAACCCGAACGGGTAGTAAGACGCGTTGCTAATAATAATAATAATAATAATAATCTAAGGACTAGTGACTAGCCTACTCGATAAGAATTGATAAATACTACCAATACTACCAATGGAAAATAATGTTGACCAGGTGATATGTGGGTGAAACGTTATTTGTAATTTTGTAGAAACTGATATTATAATGGGAGCAGAATGTGTATGTATCCTGTACTTTTTTTTTCTATATTTTGTGAAGGTTTTGTTGTTGTGGATGTACGCTTTTATGTTTAATTGCTGTTTTACTATTATTAGGCTGAATGCATCTAAAATAATGTGGCCGGGCGAGGACAATAGACCTCACTTTCCTAAATGTATGTAGCTAGTTACTGAATGAACCACGCCTACATTAGGATGTTTATATGCATACGAGCCGATCTTGGCTCTTTTTGTAAACAACTTCTCAATAAATAATAATAATAATACCAATCACACCAAAGTAAATATGGGAACGCGCATCAATATAAAAGTACTAATGGCTGTGAACAGATCTGTTGCTATGGAAACAAATATAAAATTAAATTATGGTTTATGCACACTTTTATGAAATTTTAAAATCAGTAGGAAATACATGTCAAACAGTTTTTTGAGAAATATCTAGGTTCTCAGAAATAATGGTGTCGCTTTGATAGGTTAATCTTCTCATTTGTAGGCTATTCTTAATAGCATATGCTTCATAAATCACGTATGCATATGTCTTGCTCTAGACATTTTTCTTTAAAAGAGTTTAATATTGGACTTAGTCTCCTACTTTCTCATCCAATTGGCACATTTCTAAGGACTTGAAAACTATATGTATGCGTGGCTTACAGACTCTGTAGATGAGGCTTATGCATGTAATAAAAGACAATAGTACAATCTTGTGTTTTCCACAGTTTATATCTTATTAAATGAAAAAGTAAAATAATTTATTTTGAAAAGTAACAAAATCAGAAGTGTCTAAAAACAAGTAAGGGCTTATCCTGGCCTACTTAAAACATTAAATTAATTTAACGGGAACAAAAATAAAATATTCCTAGCTTACCTAAGGGTATTAGATCAAATATTAGATGACTTGAAGGAAAAAAGAAAATTCTGGGGGCTCACAAGAGGAGGTAGAGGGCAAGGCGAATTAGTGGTCTAAGTTGCCAAAAGGAATTGACCCATCGTAAGACAGAATACATGATAGTAATAATAATAATAGTACACCAAGAGGGTGGAATTATTTACTCAGTCATATCATGGGAAATTTTTAATTTGCTACACACAAGAACAAAATCAAATTTACAATGATAACAAAATTAATATTTTGAAATAATTCTATTTAACTTTAAATATTTAAAAAAAACTTGCCTTTATCACACAGGAATGTTAGTATTTAGAACATAAATGTTTAAAAGAATGTCACAACATGGCACCAAAAGTATTTTAATGCTCAATACGGTAGTTAACTTTTTATTACAAACTACCATAAAAAACCTAACCTTCCAGGCGTTGACAACATATTTTTCATAAAATTCCAGAATCCTGAAATATATTGCACTAAGATACTGGTTTCATTTAGTTTTTTTAAACTATAAGTTATACAATTATTTAACCATATCAATTGTGTTATCATTGTAAACTTACTCTTGTTGTGGTATAAAATATTTTACTTCCCATAATATGACAGAAAAATATTAAAGAATCCCGTCCTCTTTGCCAACCTTAGTCAACCCGATAACCAATGTACATTTTCCATGACAAATTAGTGAAACCTCTCATATAATTCTTTCCACCCGATAAAAATGGTCACTTGATGTTTGAATTGGTGGTGAAACTTTTCTAATTGCATTACATGTTCCCAAACCAAATTTACAATAGCATGCTTTATTAAATTTTCCCAAAGCACTTCCACAAATTAATAGCAAGTACTTAACAATACTATATCTACATTATCATTTTTCTGAGCCAAATATTTGTTCTACTTTTATCTTGTTTCTTTCATTGACCACTCCTTTTGACTGAGATTTATGTTCACCAATAGTACTGGGTCCCAGGGTTGCTATACACACCTGGAAAACAGAAAACATGGGAAGGGTATGGAGATATAATGGATATTTTAAAAAGTCAATGGAATGCTAAGAAATGGTTGTAATGCAGTACATTATTAATTCATAAGCCTATCTTTGACACATCCTATATACATATTTCCTTTAGTTGATTATAACTTGAATTAAAGTCTTGAGCTAAGTTAAATGCGATTTGATATCTTTTTGCATTCACTATATGTATTAAACATCTCTAAATATAACTTACATAGACTATTTGTTTGATTTTTAAGTTTTTTATTTATTATTTTAAAATAAGTAATCTTACATTCTTTTGAATCCTATATTGATTTTTCAGGGCCATATTGATCAGGCTTAATGCTAATTTATACTAAAGGCTATTTGGTCTTTAGGCACAGCCTCAAATTTTGCTCACCTTTTATTGTTTGTATCTATTTAGTTTAGTTCTATCCTATTTTGTATTATTTTTACACTTTACATATGTAGTGCTAGGCTTGATTATTAAAAGTAACGTCTAAAATATTGTAGTCATAATTATTATTTTTTACCCATGTCTTCTCTGCAATGACTCGCTGTATTTGGTTGTAGCTACAATTTTTCTCTTGTCATCGAAATTTTTACTTTCAGATTTGAATCATTTTTATTATTGTGTGAAGCTTTTTTCAATACATAACAACATTTTATTAAATTAATAGAGACAGGAACAATAAAAACTTAGGACTACTCAAACTCTTTCCTTCTTTCCACAACATAATTAGGAAGAACAAGTTAAAGTGGATAGGTGGAGTGGATAAAATGGGGAGATGAAATGTGTATATGACAACCTCGAAGAAATGTTGATAAAGCTAGACTGGGAAAGTTTATATTTAAAATGCAGAGAAAAGGAATGGCTGTGGTCTGTGTTCAAAGCTGTCAGTGGGGAAGAGCATTGGGGGAAGTTGTAAATTGAATCAAAATACAAGTGACAAGAGGAAGAGGATGTTAAGTTTAAAATAAAAAAGAACTGGGAGTAAAATTGAGTTGGGAAAGTTTTCATTCATAAACAATCCAGTGGTAAAGTGAATTGTAGTAGTTTAAAAGAGAGTGTGGGAATGACTTTGCCGATTTGGGCCAGTTTCATAGTCAGACTTGGTAGGTATGTCTCAAGTTCAAAACAGTACTAAATACAGGAAAACACCTACCTATACTTGAATGGAATGGGCCAGTTTAATACGCGAGACTGGCCCATCCCATTCAAGTTTAGGTAATTGCCGTCTTGTTTTGTATTGAAACAGACTAAAAGCATGCTAAGTCTGTCGATGAAACTGGACCTTAATGAAGGCTCACTTGTGAGTGAGAAATTTCAATTCAATTTACTGCAAACCTACATTAGCTCTGACCTTCTTTACACCCCATATTTGCTTGGTAATTTTTTTTCCCCCACACAAGGCCATAATTTTTACATTATAGCATGGTACCTGAGGTTCACCTTGGACTGAGCAGGATTACTGTTACGTTGACAAAGTTATCAATAGGGTAAAACTAACCGGTCTCGACGGTCTAACCTCAGCTTACGTTACCTATTGGTGTGTGAACAATCCGATAATGTGTTTATGTATCTACTGTGTGCTAATACCTGTGAAGGCTACCCACATTTAATCATACTAATGGCTAATGGAGCAGGAAGGTAAAAATACAGAGTAAATGTATCCACATTAGTGTAAAGTGAGGGTGGAAAATCACCCTCAGTGCACCTGGACAAAATTCATACACCGACATCACTGGCAAGCCAGGCGAGCTTGATGTTTAGTCAAGGCTAACACCAATGTTGATGGTAAAACTATAATAGGAATGTATGAGAGTTATTGTTTCATACTTTGTAAAAGGTTATAATGTGAAACTAGGCCTTGACCTAGGTTTAAACACAATATTTTACCATGCTCGCAATTTAAACAGAGTTGATTACTAGCACCAAAAGTATTAAATGATTGTACAGTGGATAGCTTATGTTAATCAAATAATCAAGTTATTTCTTTAATTTTTCATTTATTTATTTTTCGCAATCACAGAAAAATACACATTAACTATAAATCACATATTTTATAATATTCAGACTTTCGGCCAAATACTTTTAAAATGTAAAATATATGTGTGGGTGAAATACAAATTCACACTCGAGAACAACTCCCAGCGAAATGCCAAGAGACAAGATGTCCACCCACAGGGTTGCCAGTCACACAGACTAACACATCTCAATGTAGGAATTCCGTCCTCCTTTGGAAATTCCTACGACAAAGGATGCAGCGGTGGACAGGTAATGACAATCCTTAAATATAGCTCCCTTACAATGTACAGAGAGATTTAAATGTTACAAGGTATTATTGTAGTATGACCATATTAAGGTGGGATAGAAGCGACACGAGAAAAGGTCAGTGTTTTTGCAGTTTTTATGGCAAAACGTTTTTGGCCAAAATAAATAAAATATTGCTCCAATACAAACATAGAATTTAATTTTCTTCACATGGTGACCTCAAAATTTATTGAATATCTGTCAAGGGTGTTCAGGAATTGAATGACAACTTTTTCTCTTCATTTAAAAATTCTGTTTGTTAATTCCACCATTCTCCTGTTGATATCAACATATGAAAGGAAAAAAAAATGTTTGTACTGGAGCAATATTTTGTTTATTTTGGTAAAAAAAAAGAATATGTTACTATAAAAACTGCAAAAACACTGGCTTTTTCTCACGTCCCTTTTCATCCCACCTTACTTAACATTTACAGTTAAAAGAAATATACAAATATTGTCCAACCAAAACTTACACAAAGCTGTTGTACAATATTCTGTTAAAATGGCAGTTGAAAAACACTAGTTTGTCTTATGAGCACAGGAGTAACAACTTTTTGAAAAGTCAAATAGGTTTATTATTATTATTATTATTATTATTATTATTATTATTATTATTATTAGCACCTTGTCTTACTACCCGTTCGGGTTATACCAATTAGTATATTTTAACAATTTCTGAAGGCGTCTGACAGTAGTAAAACTAGAAGAGTCGAAGACTTGGCCTGAGTACTGATGCCACAGCCCTGGTGATAGTAAAATACAGACAAACAACATTGTATGAATATCTGCTGTCCATTAAATGTCATCTTATTCGACTATTATCTTGCTTGAGCTATGTTCTAGTATTGAAAGCTTCATTCAGAGGGTATCCACTTGAAGGCAAAGTAATCACTTTACCTACTGGCTATAAAGGCATTGTGGTCCAGGAAACCTTGAAACGGCAAGTGGAGGGTGCGGAGCGAAATGTTCATCTTACTCACACATTCAAGTCTCTTACATTTTGGAATTGGGACCGAACACCATCCAGAAATGATCCTTTTATAGCGGCCTTCGATTGGATTGATTTAGCAAATGCAGTAAGTAACACAAGCATTACTTTGATATGATTATAAACCTACTACATAAAATTATTATAATGTAAGTATCCTGATTTTTTTTTTTTTAGTTTAAATCAACTTAGCAGATTTATGAACAGTATACCAGTATTATATTCTAAATTTTGTAAAACTATTTACAGTGTAATGAAAGTGTAAAATAATAATAAAATAAAAAATGTGCCTATTACAAGCATGGGTGTGCTTGGTAGGAGCAGGGGTGCTGAATATGTTCAGAGATCCAATATTTCCCCAGATAATAACATTTTTTTTAATTTCCCCAAAAAACATAGCGCTCAAAATAAAATATTGAATTTTTTATAGAGGCTGAAGGGAATAAGAACTATTACCTACTACAAAGTTTGAAAATTCAAATTCAAACATATTTTTAATCTTAGCTATTTTTATGGTACCTACCTTATAAAAGCTAGTTTTCTCCCATCTTCTTGGGTGCATTACATATTGTTATTAATTGTTTATTAATACCAGTAAGCTTACCGGTACCAACATTTAATTTTACATCTTGATAGTAAGAAGCAATGGAGTGTCATCCCGGGAGGCCTTGGTTTAATTGTTGATTTTCAGAAATTTTTCGTTTTTTTGTAGACTCGCCACTACTGCAAGGTATATCACTATTAACCACACTAGGGGAAATACTATCACTATTTGCGACTATAAGTTTTCCCTGATCACATAATTTACGCTTTACAAAACTTGCAATACGCCCTTTATCCTTACTTCTAGGTTTTTCTTGGGGATGTTTATTAGATACACGATATCCAAGTTTATCACGTCTGCCATGCCATTCACAATAAGCACAGTTAACATAATAAACATTTGTTTCATTAAACCATCTAATTTTTTATTAACATATATCTATTGTACAATGTACAGACCCTAATAGGTCCACTAAATACAACAATTTAATGGCTACACAATTATTACAATACTCACGTCATGAGTTTAAATAAACTGTGCTCACATCGCCATGTAATTAGGCCACGCTATAACGGGTGACTGAATTCAAACTAAAACAAAATATCGCTCACACTTTGCTACCCTCCACCGCCTGCCCGCCATAGCTACCATACACCCGCGGTAGGGTAGGTGACTGATGACGCATCACTCAATCACGCCTCTAGCCAGATTGAATTAGATTTTTCTTATGCCCCTTATCTCAACCTCTGAGTTCTTATCTAGAACTCTGGCACAATATCTTAGCCCCTAGACACCGCAACTCTTTGTGCTTACACCTGTTGAGTGTCATCGGCCTTTGTTTTTCAAACAAATGAACCGACCATAGCAGAACCAGAATGTACTAAAAACGTTAACAAAATTGTTGGACTTTTCCCTGCCCCAAATTTTCCCCCGAATCTCGTTCATGTGTTCGGACATATTCTGCACCCCTGGGTAAGAGATCTGCCCCTACCCATTCCCTAATATTTGTTTGGAAGGGAAAGTCCCCTTCAACATAAAACTTAGTTGACTGATTTGTTTGAATAGTTTATGTGCAATATTTCAGTTGTTTCACACATATGTTGTATGTCCTTGACTAAACATTTTGGTATTGCTTCGTTTATGTGGACATTAGCGCTGTATGTGTAAGCTCATCCTGTGATGTTATCTATGGGACCTTAAAACCTACCTGAAAAACAATATGTACCAAATATGACTTCTAATGTGTGTATTTAGGACAAGATCAGAATCTTTATTATTTAACCCTTTTGCTGCGTTAATCGGATACATTCGATTTCAGCATTATAACCATTGACTGCGGGAATCGACTTCACCCCACGACATGTAAACTTTATCTACCTTTGCTGCGACAGTCAGAAATAGCCACAAGTGTTTTATAACGCTGAATTTTTTTATACAAGAATGCCCGTGCACCTCTGAAATCTGGTGTTACTGTCAATTACCAGCTACTAAATCATAACAATAGTAACGCTTGTTTACTTCCGCATTTCACTACTTGTAGCACAAGTGCAATATTTTTGACAGAAAACATTGTTGAGGGACTTATTATTGTAGTATTTATTATACTTCTTTGGTTATTCTACTGTGTTAGTAACATTTAATTTATGATTGATGAATGCATACCATGTGAAGTGTAATAAATATAATATTTGGTTAGTATGGCAACTGAAAAATTCAATAATTCAGTGAGTTAAAAAAAATTCTTCTAATTGCTATTTTATTTTTTTTATTTACCTGATTCCTATTTTGAAACCATGCTTAACACAAATACATGATCTTGTAGACTACACTGAGGAAAGCACCATTGTAGCATAAAATTGCTCAAGTTGTGTTGATATAACCTAATTTTCAAAAGTTTTATTTTTATTACATAAGGTCTATATTAGGTTTATTTTTATGACATAAGGTCTATATTGGTTTGACACTATTATGGGTTGCTATTAAAATAAAGAATGGTTGCATTTGGTTAAAATGTGACACAAAATATAAATTATTATGTGATTTAATAGACAACGTGGTACTAAATTTCATATTTAAAATGCATTACTAGTTGAAAATCACATTATTTGATCTTAATCATGATAATCATGCAAATTTTCATATTTTAAATTTTTGACTTAAAATTAGCATTTCTGAGGGTAAAAATTAAATACGCAACAAAAGGGTTAAACAAGTTTACATTATGTAATTTTACTAAACACTGTGTTTTACTACCTATCCATGTTAAACACATATGTACTAATTAGGCTAATAAGCTAGGGATTAGGAAGGTTAAATATAGATGAAGTGTACCCGCATTTGCATGGACAGAGAGTGGAAAACCATTTTGGATAAACCCCCCTCAGTACACCCGGCCGAGATTCGAGCCGCAACCTCCCTGTGATTGGCAGTCTAGTCTAATACGAGAGTGATGCCTTAGACCATGCGGCCACTGAAGCTACATTATTTATATAATAAATATATAAATAAATTAAGTGTTATATATTTAAAATAGAATTAATAACACTTGGCTATTTGAAGATAGGCTGTATATGAAAATCTATAATATTTATGTTCAGCTGCAACAGAGTATTTTAAATATTAAAATAAGAATTTAATGTGTAATGTTAGATTAGACTCTATTTATGTTACATAAATACTTATTAGTATGGGTAAAATAAAATATCATAGGAGGTTTCTCCCTCAAAGTTTAAAGTCCATGCTCCAAAGAATACAATTAAACTAGTCAAAGCATTGTTTTGTTGTATCATGATAAAGAGAGTGGGAAATCAACCAATAACAAATCTTTATAGTTTGTTTCAAATTTGTCCCAAAAATATACTCCATACAAAGAAAACCTGTAAATAGTTTAAATAAATATAAGTAGAAAAATACTAAGTAACAAGCTATCATCATCATTAACCCTGTGGCCGTGTCACTTTAGTAAAATTTCTCAATCTTCCTATCTTTCCACCATTCTTCCTCCTATAATCGCTCCCATTTTTCTCCTCTCACTTAAACACTTTCTGTTATTTGATCCATCTCTCTTGGCATCCTCTCCTTCTCCATCCTCCTAACATGCCCATATACTCCCTGTACCTCCATCCTTTCCCGGACAGCTTCATTCCCAATCTTGTTTCTTCTCATGACAGCTAACATGCTCCTCACAAACTTCACTCCCATAGCCTCCACTTTCCTTGTCTCTTTCACATTCACTGTTCATGTCTTTGCCACATATGTGACAAAGTGTACAAAGTACTCCCTGTACGACACTTCCTTACACTTCAAAGGCATTTTCTCTTCTCCAAAGCAGGTCTCTTACATACCTATACAACAACTCTCCCTGCTGTCCTCTTATAAGATCCTCTCTACTTCCACCATTCACCTCAATCACGCTTTCAAGATATTTTACGTTCTGTATTTTTTTTCAGTCCACTTCATCCAACTTTTTAGCTTTACTAGGCCTTATCCTCTTCCTTGTCATTACCCTCCCTTCACACTTTACCATGCTAAATTTTATTCCACACTCTCTCACTTCCTCATTCCATTCTTGTAGTTGTTCCTGTATTTCTTCTTCCTTCTCCCCTCATACCATCAAGTTATCAGCAAACATCATGGTTTTCATTCTTTTCTCCTCGAGTTTTCCTGCCACTTTGTTCATGACCAGTGGGCCTATCCCCGAGATGTTTCGAGTTTATTCCATTGCAAGATCAGGCGTTCACGTGAGACAATCTCGAAACTTTTTCTATTTAGCTATTCTTGAAATTTTTTTGTTACGGATTGAGATTTTTTCATTCGGATAGATCTCACTGCGGTTCTACCTCTCGTAATCGTCATTCTCGAAACAGATAGTTCGAAAGTATTTGTTGTTGGACAAAATGTAAAATGGTGGAAGCATGGATGGACTATTTGATAATAAGAGAACTTAAAGAATTTTAAAATGAATTTAATAGAAGGCCACGTATATTTCGTTAACGCGAAGACGCTTTTGAGCTGAGTGATAAGACATTTATTAATTTGTTCAGGCTTAATAAACGGTGTTATTCAAATAGAAAGGCATTCCATCCATATGCTATATGTTATTTAATTTTGGCTTTTTATGTACCTATTAAAGTTATTAAGATATATCATACATGATGCAATAAGTTATACTAGTGATAGATTTTTATTTAATCATTTAGCGAAACAAAGAAACATACATCAAGTGTAATCTGCTTTTACTCTTTTCTTATTCTCTTCCAATACAATTTTATTTAGACTTTATCGAGCTAAACTTAACCAACAAATAATAAAACCGAAATAAAACGAAGATGGCGAAGACAACATTTTTGTTATTCTATTGTTTAAATGGCTGAAGGGTGCGTTCACACAGCTATAAAGTAAATCTTAAATCACAATTTTTGACACCGGAAGTTCGGAATTTTTCGCTTAATACGAAATTAGAAGACTCAGCACGAATTGCAAGATTTTTAACTCAGGAATGGCTACTTTACGGATATGAAATTACGGGTTCGAGTTGATCATGGCGAGATTCACCGTAGTAAGATAAACTCGCAACATCTCCGGGATAGGCCCACAGGGCTTGGATTTTGATTACCTTAAAATTGCCAAAAAACGACCTATAAAATGATGTTAAAAACTCTAAATAATAACTTTAAATTTGCAAAAAATTACCTAAAAATATGATTAAAATACCATAATATGATGTATTTATTACAAGAGCTAGGATTTACATTATACACGTAAGCAAAAATACCTCTCCTGATCTGTCCATTTCCAGTTTTTACTCAGTGTGGACTCGTCTGGAATGGAATGACCCACATACAGTCCCAGGAAATCCTTTAGTTTAACAGTTCTCATTTTTCACAAAGGAATGTTCGCAGATACCAGAACCTCACACAAATCTATATAAAATGTTAAGGATTTTTTTTTAATTTGTGAATGCATTTTGTGCAAGTAATAATTGAGAGGTTTTCTTTTTATTGATATTCTGGATACATGTTTATTGCGACTGATATGATGTTGAATGGTTAAATCTTTTATCTGATGCCAGCCACTTTCACATCACATATTTTACAGAAAAGTATTTTACTCTCTGTAGAAAAAATATCTTCTCTGAATTCAGTATAAATTTGCCTCAAATGGCTTGGCTTTAAGCATTCTGAATACACATGAAATGATTGCAAACGAATAAATATAATGTGCACTTTATAAATGAAAACTATGCATTTAGAATCTTTTGACAGTTAAAATAATGTGTTCTACTTAACATTGGAATACAAATATTTGTTTTAACACACACACACACACACACCCTGCCTCAGCCCTTTTCAGACATGATATAGTGAGTGACTCGCCAGGGATGTAAAGACAGTAAGTACTAAGCTCATTTGACTCTAAAAATTGCTCTTCCCTCCCCCTGCAACCCATTTCAACTTAGGTTTAGTGAATGTCTCGCTTCACTCCATTTTTTATTTGGAGCCACTTACTCTTAACACAACTCCTGTTATTCTCCCTCATACATGTTTGTCAGTCATTACAACTCCTCTTTCCACTTCGGCCTCCTCCGTCGCTTTCCATACTTATTTCTCTTCACGCTATCATATGTCTTCCTCGCATTCCTAACTCATATTACCAAGTCTTTCCCAAATTCATACCTCCTTTCCATCAGCTGTTGTATGGTAAATATCAAGTATATTGTAGACCTCGGTTCCTCTCTCCACCTTCCTTTCATTATATTTTCTATTCTCTTTTACAGTATCTTCTCATATTTTTGTACAGTGGCACATCAGCATTATCCCCCTAAAATTTGTACATCTCTACCAGTCTTCAGGTACCTTGTTCTCCTTCCAAATCACTCTCAGCACCCTGTATTACAATTGTATACCAGCTTCACTTGCAGCTCTTATGATTTCCAAAGTCATTTCGTCCACACCCGGTGCTTTTCCTTGTTTCATGCTCTTTAATGTGTCCTCCACCTCTTTCCATATTATACCTTTTTGCTATTTCTTCCTGCTCCTCTGTTTCACTCTCAATGCTTTCCTCTTCCAGGTTTAACATTCTTTCAAAATATCTCATACATATTCTTATCTCATTTCTTTTCTTCCTCTCCTGTTTCATACCTGACTATATAATACCTTCTTACTTCCTTCCACGTCTCATTACAACATTTCTGGCCATTTTTTGCATCCAATCCTTCCTGTATTTCTATACCTTAGCTTTGTTATTTTCTTTTTCTTCTACGTCTGTTACCTCATTCCTATCCTTCTTGATGCTCTTTTATTCTCCTCCACTGCTTCCTTCACCCTGTTGTTCCACCAGGCTGTCTCCTTCCAATTCCCCTTATTACTTGTACTTCCACATACCTCATCTGCAGCTCCCACCAAACTGTTCTTAAACCTTTACCATTCCTCCTCTACACTTTGCAACTCATCCTTGGGCATAGTTAGCTCAACTTTGGCAATATAATCTTGTTGTAAAATATGTAATGTTTTAAAAAATATGACCTAATTATTATATTTAGTAAGAATGTTTCATTTATTTAATTTTTAATGGGCTATTTGACAAAACACCAGATGAATATTTACTAAGCATACCATATTTCTAAATTTCCTTTGTGTTTGTTGGCTATGCTCTAAATTTAATTTTCATTATTAAACTTAGTGCATGTTAAAAATTGTTTTATTGGCCCTTTGCCTAGCAAATGCTTACTTTAATTTATAATCATCTTCCAAATAAAATAATATATTGTTTATGTTTTTGTTTGTTATTTTCAGCTTCATTCACCATGTGATGCGTGATCGAAAGAAATATGTGATTTAAAAAAACAAATTTTCCTGTGAGGTAGGACAAGATAATGTGGGTTAAGCATAACCTTGTTTTTTTAGGATTGTGACCAGGGCTGTGGAATCGGAGTTGGAGTCAGTGAAAATGTACTGGCTCTGATTCTGGTTTCAAAATAAAAACAATATAGAATTATAACGAAATATGCAAAGCATATCATTTTAATATAATACATTTTTATTCTTTAGGATCAATATTTATAGCTATTATTGATAAATTTATTCAAACATACATTCATAATGCCAAAGAAACTTCCCATAAAGTCACCTGGAAATGGAGCATTTTAGTGCAGTAAATTAGTTATTACTATACAGTAGCAATTTATGAAGGAGTAAGAGTTGGGTAGTAGAAAAATAGAAGAGTCATAGACGAAGGCTTGGCGTTCCGACTCCACAGCTATGCTTGGGACCACCAAATATACAAGAAAGTTTCAGTAGTGAGCTGTGCTGGTAACAGTTGAAAATGATCAGATATTTTTATAAACATGAAACAATCACTTAGATTAATGTTTTGGGTCCTCTGGTTGTAGCTACAGCCAAAACATCCAAACTTATTATTTATTCGATCCAGTTTAAGCCTGAAAAACATTAATTTCAATCCTAAAACTCTTAAACAAATGAAACAGTAATCTAATTTGACTGTACGTATTTCCACAAACTAGATACAAACCTTGTTGGGAATTCTGGGCTGTGAATGTGCAACATTTCACAATACCCTTTGAAAAGTACAAGCAAAATCACAAGCATGAAAATAATGGTTCTACCAACAAACTATTTCTTTAATCGCACCTCATTGTACCTCAAGCACAGACTAACATTGTTTTGACAGTGTTGTGATAGGTCAGGGTTTCCTTAATGAGCTACCTTGAAATAATAGTGTAAAAGTAGGGCATTTCATAACTTCTTTGTAAACCTAATTCTACTGCTCTAAGAAAGTAGTAATGACGATAGTATAGTTACTTTATTAATGGATTCCTCATACTTTATTCAAATTAAGTACTGGATTATTGAGGTTCTTCCAATCAGATTTCTTTGTTATCATACTTATATAAAAGTAGAGACAAATGATAAATCACTGACTGATATTTTTTACTGATACCCTGTTGTCACCATCACCCACCAGTGACTACAACTCAAACGTATCAGTAATTGAGATATCGGTGTATTGCAATATGCTCGCCACATAGTGACAGCTGAGCACTCTGGATTGTTGACAAAATACCAGTTGACGATGTGGTGACGCTCAGTTGCAGCCGGTAGTGGTGTCATATCCTCTGTTCTCATGTTTCATTAAACATTATTTGGTAAAAGAGTCGCTACTTGATCACTTTGAATGGCGGCTGCCTTAAGATTCGAATGGACACCTACTATATAAGAGCGATAACTTGGTACAGCCTATTTCTCAAAAACTATATTACAAGTTAATATTTACTTTTTTTTACAATAAGATGTAATTTCAATTAAATTTAAATTAAATAAAACTTGAAATACAAGAATATAGTTTTGAAGTCATCATATTATTATAGTGAATAAGATAATGTTCTATAACACACGACAAATATTTATAATACAATAATTTTTATAAAATTTTATATTTTCAAATTAAATCATGTCTAAACTATTGAAAAAGTTCAGTCTTTCCTGCTAGATGGGCCTGTCATCGGAAGCACCTTTTCCTCTCCTCCCCAATCCCTTTTGGGAATTATCTATCATTCCATCGCTTTTGTAAGCCCAGCAACTCCCCCTTCCCTCACCCCATTTATATCCTGTTCAGGTAAAACCCTTGACTTGCTGCTAGTTATTTATTGTCCGTCACTTTGGTTATACAAACCCGAGGAGATGCTCTCGCACCCACCGCTCCTTGGAGAGTACATCGGTAATGGTTTGGCTTTTGTTGAGTAGAAAGCAATAAGGTGAATGGATTAGGGGTGGTGGTGGAGGCCTGTAGTAACAAGACACTCTGAAAGAGGGGAAGTATAGGAGCGGTGAGAGGGGTAGGTGTGGTGACTGCCCTAGCCACTACAGTAGCGCACCTTTGGTGAGGTGATAAAATGGTACTACTTTGAAGAGAGATTTGCAAAACTTCGAGATGTCCATTCGAATCTTAACTCTAAACATAATTTATTTACAATAGCAACACATGCAATTTTTCACTAATTTAGTTTACTTAACCATAAACCAGGTAAAAGGCTTATTTTTAGTATTCAAACGTAATGCTTATTTAAGCGTGTAACCCAAACAGGTAGTAAGACGCTAAAAAGAAGTTTCTCCTATCTGAATCTGACCTCCATACCATGTGCCTATTCTGTTAATTGTCAATTATTAATTAATACAAAGTGTATGAGACAGTAAAAATTTGGTAATACAATGCAGCTTAAAAATCTTAAATTTATTCACTCTATTCTTGTAAACATTTAATTGTTCTTAGTTTAATGTGATCATGTTCTTTGAAAAGCTATTTCTTAGAAAAACGAAGTTTAATTCATTATAGTTATGTTGTGTACAAACAATACAAAAATATTGTGGTTTTATATTTAGCTAGGACAACTACAATTTTATGTTAAAATATTATATATAAATAAAACTACTAAATAACACATATATTTTAATATAGACATAAGATGGGTCCTCAAATCCTTAAGGATATTCGAGATTATTTCGGATTCGAGACTCAAATCCTTAAAAAAAAAAATCTCAAATAGAATCTGTCTTAGAGCTCCAATAGTGTGTTGGTGCTTGAGAACCAGTTATAATTATAGGATGACCTCAACAACCAGGCCCAGACAAGTAATTTAACACTTAACTGAATATGAATCTTGTAATGAATGTATTATAATAAAAATAACATTTACTCATTGTATTTTATATTATTCCATTATGTTTATATTTACTCTTATATTCATAATTTTTTCCAAGATTAGAGGGTAAATTGCAAATTCTGATTAGAAAAATAGTGGATTTGACCCAATATATATACATTGTGAACTATCTATTCAATTATATGTTTTAAAATTTATTAAGTTGGGGGTGTAGGAAACATGTGAAAAGGCCTTTTTATAGCAATTTTTTTGCCAAAACAAATTAAAAAAATTCTTCAGTTCAGTGTTTAATTTCCTTCACATGGCGATATCAAGAGTTGTTGAATATCTGTCACGAGCATAGTGGCATTAGACATGGTGTCTTCTAAACTTGACCAATGAAATCCCCGACCTTTTCCCTGATTTCCCCTGATCATTTCCTAAAATTCCCGACTAAAAAGTATGTTACTTCCTTTAATCTCTTTTAAAATAATAATAAGTTTTAAAATTTTAATTAAAATTGTTTCTAGGAATTAAAAATATATTACACAGCTACAAACAAAAAAGTGACATTATAATTTACTGATTATTGTATTTCATATTTTGAGTAAAATATCATTTTCCCGGACTTTTATTGCGATTTATCAAATTCCCGGATTATTCCCGTTTTTTCCCGATCACTTCAAATTCCCGGCTAATTCCCGTTTTCCCTGATTTTCCCGGATGGTAGACAGCCTGCATTAGATGACAAAACTTAGTGAAAGTGAATAAGAAAAAGTTGTCACTAAATTCCAGGACATCCTTAAAATGTTGAGGTCACCATGTGACTAAAATTAAACTCTATATTGTACTGTAATCTGATTTCTTATGACCAAAAAAAGTTTTTATATAAAAACTGCAAAAAACACTCACCATTTCTTGGGTCCTGTACCCTACATCTCCACCTTAAACTTAATTCATAGAAAAATTAATGAATGTAAAATAACATCAATATCACTGTCTGATGTGAAACCACTCTTTTACCTCTCAGGGTTAACCAAGTTTGCTTCAAAAATTTGTTTCAAGTATTCTGCTATTTACGTATTTTTCTAGTAAGTGGGAAAGACTTTTCCTGATTGTTGATGTAGACATTGTTGCTCATTTTCCCATTATTTTCAAGGTTTCTCACCTACTCATATTATTACTATCGAGGTAAATTTTATATATTATTTTTGTATATAGAGCTAAAGCACAGGCTTTTACTTCAAAGATTTGATTTAATTCTTACTCCTCCCTCCCCCCTGCTTTTTTTTCAAAGATGGTCTAAAATAATGAATATATTGTAGTGCTGGTTTCTTTTAAATATTTCCCCTTACTATGGCTACCCTCTAATAGAGATTAAGAATGGGATAAGGTTTAACTAGCATTAGATTGGTCTGGCGATGACATGATGGGAGGGGGGGGGAAAGGTTTGAATTACAATGTGGTTTCCCCACTCACCCTTAGCGAAAATTACTTTTAATAACTTCAAATACAAAGTAGAAAATTACTTTTAATAACTTCAAATACTAAATACAAAATGTTTGCTACTTGAAATTTTTTTTTTCTTCTTCTTCGGCTCTGTGCCTTATCACCTGTCCGGGTAGTGTGCATATGTACTAATTATTCTAATGAGTTAAGGATGAAGGTTGAATTTAAAGGAAGTGACCCACATTTGTGTGGAAAGAGATTGAAAAATAATTCTGGAAATCCACCCGACAGGGATTTGAACTTCAAACTCCCTGTAATCGGCAGTCTAGTCTATACAAGAATGACGTCTTAGACCAGTTGGCCATCAAAGCAGGTGCTTGTATAGTTACAATATAAAATAAAACATCCATAATAATATGTTTGATGTTTATATATATTTACACTTTTCAGAATATCATCTGAAAATATGTTTGTTTATACACATTATATGCCCATTGCTTAAAAAAATATGGTTTTATTTGGGTGAGGAAATTGGAAAATAAGGCAATTTACAAACACAGGGGAAAATATGACACAATTTATGTACACATTCTATAAATACATTGTGTTAAAAAAAATTAAATTACATAACAGTAAAATTATAAAATAAGACAAAACAATTTTATTTAAAACTATTTGCAGATTATATATATTTTCCCACTACAAACTTTGAATTTCTGTTTATCTTTGATGTCATATTAATTTGAAGCTGAGAAATATATCAATGAAATTTTAATTTTTGTTATTAAATAGCTTCCAAATAACTTAACAAGTTTAATTGTTCAAGTTATTTTGATTTAAAATACACCTAGTACAGCAATCAATGAGAACTTTTATTATTCACACAACCGAGTTCCCACACATGTGGAATTTACAGGATATTTTTGATAGGGATGGGCCTATCTTCTTTTAAGTATTTTTTAAGAAAAATACTAAACAGAATTAAAGTAACCTTGATTGGTTGCATGAATAATTAAGCCATGTTGAAGGTGAAACTTGAGGAAAATATGAATTGTGATAATGTAGTCTAAAAATATAGATAGTAAACACTGCTATGCATAAAAATACAAATTTTGAGAAATTAACATAGTTTTTACTCTCTCTCTTGCCATTTTAAATATTTTTAAGCCTATTAAGATTGACGTAGTTCATTTTAAATAATCCGTGGTGATTAGCGAAGTTAATAATCCTGACTCATCCTGATCTGGTGTACTACACTGCTCTCCAGTCGTTTTAGCGAAACACATCACTTTGTTCGATCTATATTCAAATTTTATTAATTAATGCCATAAAATGAAGGTGGCTTCCAGAGCAATCAAATATGTACTTTTAATTTAATTACTATTTTTAAATATAAGTATGAGAAGTATATCACGAGTCACATTTCTCTTAGAAGCGTTTACTAAACTTTGCCAATAAACAAACATCTATTAGAAAATGGAAATTTTATTGGCTTTTTTTTCCTGGGGATGAGATTTCAACAAAAGTTACATCTTTAGATGTAAAAAGTTGACAGTTTTCTGTATCATTGTATATGAATAATTTCAAAAACTGGATGCACTTATTAAGAAAATTAACTTATGTATAAATTATGTTTAGAATAACATGGCAGCCAATTTGTTTATACTATAATAATGACAAAATATCTAATTTAATAATTAATTAAAATGTATACATATTTATTTTATTACATACAGTAGTTTATGTTTTTACAATAGTTTATGAGGATCGAGTATTTTTCAAAATTATTTTAAAAGTTTGCACATCATGAAACACATGCAATGACTGTTGACTAAACACACACAATAATAGTGTAGAAAATAATCACAGACAATAAAATTATATATTTCTAAATAAAAAGTAAACTTAACAATAATAACATTTGATTAAAGCTTTGCATCAGTTTAGCCAACTCATCACCCTGAAAAATTAAAAATCTTTCAATAATATTCTACATTTAGTCTTGTCTTTAAACCATGTAATACAATTATTTGTGCCTGAATACTCTGGTGGTCATGCTAGAAGAATTGTGAGCTTCAGTTCCCAATTAACAATGCACACGTGAGGTCACCAGCTACTACACTTTTCCACTTCGATAACAATAATTGTAAAATCCCGGGTTTGATTCCCAACCCAGCCAAAAATAAATATAATTAGTAAAATTTGTGGCTTTTCCTCCTACAGTAATGAATTGGCGTTCAGGGTACTGGGTGTTGTGTGTTCTAGAGTTGGTTTGGAAAGTGGACATTAAATACTCCTAGGAAAAATGGTAATTTTACATTACAGAATAATGGAAAGGAACAAATATATTTTTCACAAGTAAAAGGATTGCCATATAGTGCTGTAATACTGGCCAGGTTCCAATCGACTCTGAACTATATGTCATTCATAAATACCAATGAAGCTATGTTTCAGTGTAAGCTGAAGTGTATATATTTTTATCAAAAGTAAATCTAGGCCTAATCCAAAAGCTACATTATCACTCACTTCATTGGCTGCATGGTCTAAGCCGGCGACACTCATAATAGACTATAGACTGACCCATTGGTTTAAATATGTGGATAGTTCAGAGGAGTAAGACACAAAGCTCGGAAGATTTATGTAGCATTTATACATTTTCCTTTCCTTGAACAATAGGGAACTTTAATAATAAATAGTAATATATCTGATTCAAATATAATGCAAAGTTCTCTCAAACTAAAGTTGTTTTTTTCCAACTACTTATATCATAATTCATAGTTTGAAGCAACAACCAAAGAAGGACCCTGAACTCGAGCAGTGTTCATTCAACTCTTAGCTAATTCTGTCTCAAACATTGTTTTGTTTCATTTAGGCCTTTTTAAGAAAAGGAAGTTTACAAATTAGGCCTTGATACATGGAAAAAAGAAAGTTTAGGGTCAGTGGGAAATAAAGATGCCTAAATAACTAGCAACCACATCGCATCAGTCACAAAATTATGTAAAAAAATCTAAATAAAGCGCTTCTACTTCCTAGGTAGACAATGATTAAGTTGGCTAAAATGTTCACATAACATGAAATAATGTTGTTTTGAACAGAACCCTGAAATAGATTATGGTTGAAAGTAAGAGAGATAATTAGCACATGTGTGCATTTAGCAGGGGATCAAGGTGGGCCTTAACCCCCACTCTATACATGGTCATATGAAATTTCTTCAAAATGCAATATAAATTTGCCTATTCGGACTGTAGCAGCAATAAATAAATGTACATTAAGCTTTGATTTAGTAAGTGTTCTTTCAGCCGTGCTGTTGAAATCTGATAAGGTGGTCACAACTTTCCCTATACCGTCTACACTTTGAAACTCTTTGCCCCATATTATGTCTGACCCCCCCCCCCCCCCC
>CABFVX010002252.1:0-42971 GCA_902151425.1 Timema shepardi | reverse complement strand
TCACCTTGAAACGCTTTGCCCCCAAATTTGGTTTGGCCCCCCCCCCCCTCTCAAACGTTGTGTGCACCCATGATGACCCATACATTACATGAGTTCTACTGTTCTGTGTCAGGTGAACACCAGTGTTTAACTGTGTTTTGTGGTGAGTTATCACAAGTTTTACCCCCAGCATTACCCAAATTAGAGTGCTGGCTAAACCCTCTCATTTTTAACCATCAAGTTAATTCAAAAAAGTATAATAATTATAGTGAATTAGGACTATTATAATTTTTATTACATATGACTTCAGCTTTGAAATATTATTCAAATCATCAACTGTTTCCAGCCTGTGGTGAGTTTAGTAAAATGCTTCCATCTTCTTCTATCCTTGCACACATATTGAAAAATGACATCTAGACAAAGCAACCAAATCTTTGGCTAAACATGTTTAGTTTGTATTTCTAGCTAAGTGTTATTTTTCAACATATTTCTAAATAAACACACTGTTTACAATAGTTAACACGAAAAATATATAAATAAACATTTTTAAAGCACATTAACATTGACAAAACACATTTACCCAACTTCTTTTTTTCGAGCAGAAATAAATTTATCTGACGACTCAAACATGAAAATTAAAAATTAAGAGCAAATCTTGTTTATTGAATTAAAACAAAATATAGTTTTTACTTGTGCTCTTTTCAAGTACTTTTAATCCTTCGAATGGTCAATTTATCCTCTTATGTGCTTTGATGGCCAGATGGTCTAAGGCTCATAAGAGACTAGACTGACAATTAGGTGGAGATCGAGTTTTGAATACCATTTGGGTGTATCGAGGGTGTTTTTTTTTTCTAAATAGTTTTCCCATCTCCCTCCATGCAAATGCAGGTACACTTCCTCTAAATTCTACCTCTCATTCCTAACACATTATTTTAGTTAGTGCAAATGTGTACAGCCCAAACAGGTGCCGAAAAAAATCTCCCCGTGCTTGCAATATATTTGTTCTATTTCTACTAAGTTGGAGAAACAAAAATTAGTGACTTTTTTTTACCATAAAATTCCTTTGATATCTGGTTGAACATTATATAATGCATATAGGCATAATGCACTCACATACAACAATAAACTTTAACTAGATGGTGAATGTTAACCTTGTCCTTGGCATCACGGTAAAAACAATCGGGAACAGGCAACTTACGGCTAACGCATGGCATCATGGCTAGTGGGTAGCATGACTTTCGACAAGTTTGTGCTGTTACGATACGCGGGAAATTCAAACGTAAATATTTTCGTGACTTTACAAGCAAAATATTGAAAATTTGTGACTTTTCAGAGACTTTTTTTTTCATGACCCTGTATTGGTCATAGGAGCGCCATGGACAATGTTAGAAACCTATAGATATTTCCACAATATAAAATCTAAGTTATTTGTGTAAACTTTCTTGATTCACTCACTGATAATGATGGTTTACACACACACACTAACTCTAGTGGTGTTGAGA
This sequence comes from Timema shepardi, assembly GCA_902151425.1. Taxonomy (NCBI): domain Eukaryota; kingdom Metazoa; phylum Arthropoda; class Insecta; order Phasmatodea; family Timematidae; genus Timema; species Timema shepardi. Next base: position 41,490 of record CABFVX010002252.1, on the reverse strand, counting down.
GTACTTGAAAATGCAAACAACATAAACTTCAAAACACTAAAGACCTTGTGAGGACTTACACCAAGTGAAGACAATTCTGAACCAACAAAGGTTTGAACTGGTCTCTCTGAGATTGTTGATTGGAGTTTGGAAACCAACACAGTCGACTGACTACCCTTTCAATACTAGAAAAACTAGCCACCGGTTGATTTAAGAAAAGTTTATATACATTTATTTCACATGCCACGAAAAATAAAAGTTGAGTTTTCATTTAGAACTCATTTGATAAATTAGGCATAATAAGTTCTACAGTATATTGGTTATAAATTATTTTGTGCACATAAAATAAGTATTTGACAATCAGACCTTAACAATTTATTATGTTTACTTGTCTTAGTAATTAATTGTTTAAACCCACATCAATAGCCTGAATAAAAGTTGTTATTACTTCGTTCATAAATGAGATAGATACATAAAGAGATTATAAAAATATGTTAAATTATTAGAGTTTTTAATGAATTAGTAAAAAAAACTACCTTTTATTTATTGTTACTATGTAATTAAAAAAGTTGAAGGATTCAAATAAAAACAGTATAAGCATTATCATACATCAAAAACACTAAAAAAAGACTATTTTCAGTTAAAACATTTTTCTTAGTTCTTCGATAAGAGTATGGTATTGAAATTTTCTTCTGATACTAAAAGTGAGTAAACTATCAATACTTTTTTTTATTTTCATGACATATCCCTACTCATGTGTGTTCACCATAGATAAAAATATATCTCAATGGTCTAAATATATACATGTAGATCAATAGTAGGCCTGTGCAGGGACTCTATATGAGGTATGTACAAAAATGTATAAACACATTCATCACAAAAATGTATTACTTCAAAGTAATGTTTGTGTAGAATAAGTTTATAAGCACATTTAGTAGTTCTTTACAATATTAATAAGACTAAATAAAGTTTACCTTTAAAAAACACTTTAATATTACATTTATTGTGGATTTTGTTGTGGTTTGGCTGCCATGCAGGGGCAAAAGACATTAAATATTAGTATATAAATTTAACAGGGTGTCTACTGAGTTGGATAAACAAAAATTAGTGATTTTTAGTAACCCTTTGTGACCACAAAATTCCTTCTGTAACTGGTTTAACATTATATAATGCATTTAGGCATAATGCACTCACATACAACAATAAACTTTAACTAGATGGCAAACGTTAACCTTGTCTTTGGTATCACAGTAAAAATAACCAAACAGCTTGCAGCTAGAGCATGGGTAGTGGGTGACTCGACATTCAACATGTTCCCGTTGTTATGATGTGTGGGAAATTCCAACATAAACATTTTCGTGACTATGACCAAAAATTGATAATTCATTACTTTTCTGGGACTTTCGTGAGCTTTTTTGCAATTAGTAACTTTTACATGACCCAGTGGACACCCTGTTTAGTCAAGATTGAAATATAAATATGTTGGAAATTGTCACTATTTGCCCGTGACTTTCCCAATTCAAATGGTAATTCCCGCACAGGCCTAATTGAGAGATTATATAAGGTAAAAGTGATAATAGTTAAGTATATTTCTGGAAATTTTACACAGTTGAAATTATTTATATGGCAAGTTTATTGCAAATTTTAGCAACAATTAAGACTATAGCTTTGTTCACTTTGTATATTTTCCTCGTACATTGCATTATCTGTTATATTTTCACCTTTTGAAGAATTATTGTTCTTATTGGTCCCATTATGACTGTGTGTTGTCTCTTCAACATTCATTTTTACTGTAAAAAATATTTATGCTTCTCGGTCATACATGGGATAAAACTACAATTAGTTGGAAAAACTTGCGAAGTAACATTGGGTAAGCTTGATAAAACTGGGGTCAAATTAGGCATAACTCTAAAATAGAAATTGTTAATACAAGGGCATATTTAAATTAATTAAGATAAAATATGTAATTTTACAGATTTTAATAGAAACTCACTTTAGTTATATAATAATGTGTCATTCACAAACATATTTAATCAAAGGAAAAATGGCGCCAATGAGAATCAAATACAGTATCTTTGGCTGGGTGTGCCAATGCACTCATGTAAGTACATCATGCTAAAGCAAAGGCTCTGAGGTGGTGTTCAAGTGTCATTTTTCAAACTATATTTTAAATTAATTTCTCAAATAAATTCAAAATACAATTATTATAAAAAAAAATGTTTAAATAAAAATGTACTTTGTATTTTCTTGTCCTCGTAAATTTGATTTGATGATTAATTTTTTGTACAGAACTTTAATTGGGGCTCATTTTTTTCATTAAGTCTAGCTCAAGTGTTTTTTTTAATGTATCAAGTTGAGTTTGCGTTAAGAAAATACTGTATACAGCATTAAAAATTAGTTATGTAAATAAATGTCAATTATTTATAAAAAAAATTAAAAAACTTTTTAAAAAGAGAATAAATTATTTTAAAAAAATAGCCATGATAAGAATGTGACCAGATGTTTTGGAGAGTTTTATCTGCTAAACTACAGCCTTGTTGATTAAACCTAATAAGGATTACACAAATTATATAACTATAAGTGAAATAGAACCGATGATATTAAAATAAAAAAGTATTATTAGAGATGGGTCGAACCTTATATTTCTCGAATAAGAATCTCTAATCCTTAAAAATGTATGATTTTAAAATTAATATATCTCAAATTGAATATAAAAGTAGGTTTATGCCACAAAAAAATTGTATTTTGTTTGTCATGTAATATTATTACAATTTTGTCTTATTTTATTTTTTATTCTTCCAACTTCACAAATCTATGTAATTCCTTTTATAAGTTGCTTAATATTGTTATTTGAAGTGAAGGTCTTCATAATTGTATTAGAAATACTTTTTGAGATTTTTACAAATCTCGAATCTCTCAAATACCAACTCTAGGGATTTGAAAGCCCCATCTCTAATTATTACAGAAATTTGCATTTAGTTAGCTTTAACAATATAATTTAAGACTTGAAGGTTTTACATTATTTTTCCCCCTAAAACATGTAGGCCTACAGATGTAGTAGTTAATTGTGATAAAATATAGGATTTTCCACCGTTACAAGAACTCTTTGAGTGGGAGTATATTTTTGACAAACTGAGTTTTTTTGTTTGTTTTGTTTAAAACTGCCAAAGCCATTCATTTAGACCCAATCCCCCTCTACTTGTGGTCTAATAGCGACCCAAACTTTTTTTTTTTACCAGAGAAAGTCTTCTCTCAGTCACAACACACCTACATAAAACATTTCTGATTTTACAAAGCTGCCTTGTAAATACTTTAAACTTTGTAAGGATAAAACTAATGTCCTTAGTAAAATAAAGAAGTATTAAGGGTGTGCAAAGTCCTTTTTTTTTTCAATTCAAAGCAAACGCTAATCAAATATATGAAATATTCTCGAATCCAAGTTGAAGTTCGAATATTTTCTTTTAGTTGTTTTATACTTGAAAAAAATGTTAAACTGTGGTTATTTGAATTACTTTATGCACTAAAATTACTTCGAAAATGTTTTATTGCAAAATTGTCTGTTATATTTCATATTACTCTGACACTTAAATGAACATAAATCAAGTATTTTAGCTGTCAATATTTTCACTCTCAAAGATTTAAAGCCAGAATTTAATTCAAAGCTAAGTTCGAGCTGGTGTTTGTTTCAAAGCCAAGTCGAAGTTTTGAAGCTCCGCACACCCCTAGAAATTATCTTATTTCACATGTATAGTTTAAATATTATGTTAATAAAAAAGAATATGAAGCACAGAAATAAAGACAGGCTAATTAAAATGTGTGAAAAGGGGAGTCAATAATTTCATGGTCTCAGGCTACTTTGGGTGGTCTTGGGACAGCAACCAAGTATGTTTAATATTTTGTAATTACCTTGTCCAATTTTAAATTTTGCTAAGTATACTATTTACTGTGCTAAACTAATATTTCGACAATTTACAGTGAAATATGCCTGGAACAAATTGAATTTTCCAAGCTGCACAGATATCTCAAATGTAATTAAAACTGGTCATGCAGTTTAGTGTCAAATAATGTACTTACTAATACCCTTTGGCTTAAAAATTGATAAACTATAACATATTGCACTTTTGAATTAAATACAAATGTATATAATGGTTCTAAACACAGAGTTTCATCTTAAACCTCAATCCAAAAATATAAAAACAACACAACACGACTGCAAGAAGGACAAATAAAACCATAATACGCTATGGTAAACTTATAAAGACAGACTTGCATTAGAATCAGTTGAATAAGTTTGAATTGATACAGCATATAAAATAATTCCAAATTAAACTCGCAAACAAGCTATTAAAAAGAAGTGTGAATCTTACTGGTGAGATTAGACATGAAACTAAGGTGCAGGGGTAAGGGAAGGGAATATCACAGAAAAACATATATGTATTAATATCCTTATACTTATTTCATGCTGTGATAATGAAAACCAAACTGAAAGGAAATGCATTTAGGATAAAATGAGACATAAAATAGTCTTAGTCATGACTCCCCAATATAACAATCACCTATTATTCTCTGACAAATGGTTAATGAATGAACACGTTTTGCCAAAGTACATCTATAAAAGTTTCACATGTGTCCTTATCAGCAGTACTTTCACAGGCCTGTTCAGTTGTTTTACGGTGTGTGCATGTGTGGAGGGGAAGGGGTTAAAATCAACTTTTTATGCATTTTTGCCAATATATCAGGATTAATTGATGGGTAAAACCCTAGTGTGAAATGTTATTACTACACTTGTGTCTACAATAATTCAAATATCTCACAAATGAATGATAAATGTTTTAGAACAGTTGGTACTATTGAAAACAAGTTTATATCTAAGAGCTTGGAGATGGTAAGGGAGAATTATTTATGTTGCGTCCCAACTATTAATTTTTTTTTTTAGCACAAGAGTTTTACTATTCGTTTGAGTTATATTATTATGTACTAATTACGCTAATGGTTTTAAGGATGAGGAAGGTTATAGTTATAAGAAGGTTACCTGCATTTGTGAGGAGGGAGAGTGAAAAACCATTTTAGAAAAAGAAACACCCTCAGTACACCTGACAGAGATTCGAACCTTGATTTCCTTGCCATCAACAGTCTACTACGAGAGTAAAGCCTTGTACCACGCGGCCATTGAAGTGGATAACTACTAGAGGTGTACCAATCCAGTAAAACCGATTACCGATTGTTTAAAATAATGGTTCATGCTACGATTATTTACATCGATTAGTCTCGATTATTATTTATTAATAACTATTGGGAAATAAGCTTAAGAGAATGATAACAGTTAATGTAACTAATACAAAAGATTTTATTTAAAAATCAACAGTTAAAGCTTTGATAATCTTGATTTTTGATTAATCTTTGCATAACCGACGAAATTTGGAACTAGATTGTTAGTTTTATCAACGATATGAACTTATATTTTTTTATTTGGTTATGTAATCTTTTTTTTTTTCGATTTCTATCACTAAACTCCTACCTAGAAAATTTTGCTCTAAATTTAACTAAAAAAAGATGATTAATCGGCTTAATAATAACTTATTACAATTAATTGCCGATGCACTAATAATAGCCCGATAATGATTCATTGGTGTCCGCACCCCTAATAACTACTAAAGTTGAAAACCTATTGCAATGAAGGGCAAAACTTTGTTTCTCTCAAGCACTTTTTCTTTCCCTTTTCGAGGTTAAAACTTGGGGGAAAGGCAGGGAATTCACATTGTGAACAAACAAAATGTTTGAGGACTCAAGTTTCTCTCTATTCTCACTAATGTACACACTGCTCGACCAATGCAGTTTTATCTTAAGACTAAAGTTTTGAATCTTGTCAACAAAGTCATGCTAAGGAAGTCTTATACAGTCTTAGCATGTCCTTCAAACCTACTCCTCCATTTCAAGTGGCTCAAAAAGCCTGAAGAAATTTAAAAGGAAAAGGATGATCCCAAATAGGAAACTAATTAACTAGGTATGGTAACATAAATACATGTAATAGTGTTAGGATTTCTTCAGTAGTATATATATGTATATATATCCTATTATATTTTCTTTGGCAACAGAGATTTTATTACCAAGTGTAATATTTTGTTCATATTGTGTGTTTACGTCTAAAACTATGTTTACACCTAATAACACATGACACTAACTTATTTTCACAACTACATAAAACTATATTATCCATACAGTAACCACTATGGAAAGACACTACCAAAAATATTTAAATAAAACAATTGAATAGTGAAAATAATTTGCACTTTGTAAGTAGCAAGCCTTCTGAAATGTGATATGTTCTTTCGAAAGTGGTTATCATACGATTATTATGAGCCTCTCAGACATTTCAACAACAGAATACCATCTTTACGAAAGAGTACATCTTGTATGACTTCTCTTCTTTCTTCTACCATGCCTGACATTCATAAGCATAGTATTTCACAGCCAATTATTCATAATTTAATTCAAAGCGATTCACATTACGTCTTTGCCTCAAAACTGAATATTTGTAGAGTACTTTGGTCTTTGGTGTGTTATTTTTAACTGGCAAGTTTATCAGAACAGCTTTCCACAGTTTCCTTCTAATTAGCGCAACAGAAGCCAATGTGTACATTTATCTAAATACCATTGATTTATGTATAAAAATTAATCTAAAGAAGGATATCAAAATCTTTAAATTTATATAAAATTTTGTAAAAATGATTGACAATCAAATTACTATTTATTTTTCATGCGGGAAACATTTTTACCAAATGTGATGTTAAACTTTAGCTGCCACTCGAGATGTCTGCCAAATTTGTCATTTCTATAGGCCTCAAAGCTTTTTGATGCTCTTGCTGTTGTTTAATGAATGCACTCAGTCTATTGAGCAAAAACTGCTTGTCATGCCCTTCGAGGACAAGTTGATTCTTCAACACCATAACCATGTGCTTGTTGGCTGCTGACACCGCGTAGTAGTAGTAGAGACACAACACAAGGACAACAAACGCCGGTACCGCAAAGCCAGCCGTTGAGAAGAAGAACAGGATAGATCGAATCCAAGAAGGAAGTCCCATAAAGGTGTTCACGACCAACTCCCACACAGAGCCTTGACCACGAAATGGACCACATCCCTTGGAGGGAATTAACTCTGCTATGGAATATGCGACTGGAATGATCGCCACTACAAATGACAATAGGAGGACCAACATAAAGAGGGAGTTTGACCGGGATACACGGTAAACTGTAGATGAAGGTGTGCTATTTATAAGACAGGCAAATTTTTTTATGTAGAACATTAGAAAACATTCCACAGTTGCCATGAGTGGCAAGATGGGGGCGTAGAAACTCCCCAGCCAGCACAATGTCTGACTGTAAACCACATCAAGAACATGTTTTGGTAATTCAAATTCCTGTTCTCCTATGAACTTTGCCATCTTACTCTTAGAATGTTTAGCAACCAACATGCGGGGGAAATTAAAAAAGAATGTGACCACAATGTGTGTTATGAAATCAAGAATTACAAGTTTGTAAAATTGTTGCCCTACAAAGGTTTCCCAGCATGGCAGATTGCCACATCCATTCGTGCAATCTTCATCTCCACACAAGATTCTATTATACAGGGTGATGAGCAACATAATCAGAGATGCCAACCTAAGAAACACAGTTCTTATCAAAGTAAGCCTAACAACAAACAAAGGACTATATCGTTCAAATGTTACCAAATAATCTAACAAGATTGGAACAAACAGGTTAAGACCCACAATTGCGATTGAAGGAAGGTACTCTAGAAATAGATTATTGAAACTGCCAAGATCGTCGGTGCTTTCACTAATCTTCAATTTTCTGGTAGAATAATCAAACGCTAGATAAATTGTGTAACCTGCTCCGACAAGAACCAAAAGAACAAGCAGATTAATTACAATTCGTATAGTGATAAGCTTGGTTTTCTCCTCTCGGGAACGGTTCTGTCGTTCTTCTTCCAATCTTTCTACTTCTAACAGTCCCTTAATTTCATTAAATAATGCCTTATGTTTTATTGTGGCAGACTTTTCGTTGTGAATGCAGAAATCCCATCCACCAAACACTAAGTTACAGTATTTGTAAAATTGGCCTTCTCCTTCTACTAGACGCTCCTTGAAACCTGTAGCCGCAGATTTGATGATGGATGCTAAGCTCACCAAAAAGTAGACAACCGTTATAATTATGTAAGCTAATGGTAGGTTATAGTATAAGTTTGACTCAGCTGAAGTCACTTGTATCTTGTTGGAATAAACACCATAAAATAAAATAGTATGTTCAACAATACCCTTTCCCTGGACAATATCCAACAAAACACTATCCGAAGTTGAAGAGTCCTGGTATGTTTTTGTACAGCATTCCACTGATATTGAAGAGTCATTCAAGTCGGTTGAGTTGCTAAACTCACACGAAACTACCTCTGATTGCACTAAAAGTGTCTCTGGCAAAACAACAAACAAGAAAATAAACATGAAAATAGCCAGGTTAAGAAACATGAGCCACTTGATGAATAAAAAGTAGGCAACAACACCAGTTCCAAAATTTCCCTCGATTTTCTTCAAATTATACCGCCAAAGCTCAAGTTTTGTGTATGTTTCCTGCCATCGAATTTTAAACAGCTGGAACCTTTTTCGTTGTTGATACTTAAACTGCTCATAACCTTGTAGACGTAACTTTGTTGCAGTCTGAAAAAGAAATGTATTGTTAAATGCTGAGTATGATGTAAACAAATATGACATGATACTCTCTGAGCTAGTTTTATTTTATTTATTTATTTGAGGTATTTAACTCACTGATTATATCAGCACAAGACTATCGATTTTGCCCACAAAGGTATTTTCACATACCTTACAGGACTCTTTTACATACCCCGATTGACATTGGACCAGTGTCTTTAATTCCTCTCCGCAGGAAGCTGTGCTACGGATTCTTATAACTCAAGAATAATGTGTCAACCCGCGAAACTTGGGTTCTGAGTTGATCACTTTACTCCAAGGCCACTGAGGTCAACCCCTAAGCTAATGATGTGAGAGAGTCAACTTATTGGTATGTAATTAATGGTAGATCTAAGCTTACATTGATGTTTGACACCGTGAGTTCTGGTCAACTCAGTAAAATAACAATGATGTATGTAAACCCTAAGTATTTCGATGGTGGATGATAGTCATTTTGTTAAACAGTAGTATTAATAATAGTGGGGAAAATTGACCTCAATGGCCTTGAGGTATAGTGCTTGCCTCAGGACCCAATATTCTTGGGTTCAAACCCAGCCAGGGTCGATGAATTTTCCTTGAGTGTTAAAAATCTGTGGCAAAACTTCCTTCGGAGGGTAAATAATGCTGTCGGCCCCATGCCAATGGTAGCGTGTTAAAGAACGCAACAGATATTATATTAGTAAATCTTGAAAAATGACACCTGAAACCAGGAATCAAACCCAGGACCCTACATTTGGTTTACTAAATTTCTATCACTGAGCTATCTAGGATTTGACTTGTGCTCAGGGTCGTTCTCCTGTCTTAAAACTATGAGTGAAGAATGACCTTGAGCATGGGACAAATCCTGGATAGTTCAGCGATAGAGAAGTGGTGCACTAACCCAAAGGTCCCGAGTTTGATTCCTGGTTCTAAGTGTCATTTTTCAAAATTTATTGATAATAATAATAAATATATTTTAAAACTTAAAAAAATAAATCTTAATATAAAGTTATTCTTACTTGAAGTTTTGCCTTGAGCTCTTTCTTCTGAGTCATGCCAACAGGCATAGCTTTGATTTGCATAATCTCCTCCCATGTCCGCTCCTCATTGGACAAGTTCTCTGAAAGACACGAAACTACATTGGGTGGGGTTTTATGGATGAGACTTATGAATATTTGAATACACTATACAATATGGAAATATTCTGTTAGAGTGAGTGTACCAAATAGAATACGTCAAATGATTGAGAGTTTACTGCGTGTGTGTACAAAGACCTATATTAAACCATACGATCTATTTATATTATATTCAAGCATACTCGTTATACATCTATAATTATAAGAAAAGACTTGAACTTCAAGGTTATGTTTGTAAATTATTAGGTTAGAAAGACCATTTTAACTATATTGATAAGAAATATAAATAATAGTAGGTTATAAAAAAGTAATGAACAGGAAAGTAACATAAATATAATTTGAATGGTTATAAACAAAATGATTGAAAATATATAAATTAATGTAAGAAATTATAAATTTATAATGAACCTGAAATGTGAAATGACCAAGAGTGATAGAAATTATGCATAAATTGATGGGTTAAAATATGTGGAAAAGTAATTAATTGTACAAAGATATTAAATAATCAGTTGATAATTAATGTACAAAAGTGATAAAATTACTAATTAATTTTTTTAATACATGAAAACACATTAAAGGTTTGGATGGTGAAAGTGGTTATCTGTAAATTGGTGAATGAAAATTATTTATATTACTTGAGTTTAAAAAAAAATCCCATTACAGTAGAGTCTCGAAAACTAGAACTAATGTGGACTGAGATGGTGTTGAGTTATTGAAATAACGAGTTTTACGAATGAACTTGAAAAAGATGAATGTTCACTATGTCATGTTTGCTAAACAAGGATGAATCACAGTATACAATAGTATTGAATATTATAGGTAGAGTTGTACTGTACTGTAGTGGTGTACAGTATTGTACATATAATATTGCATTGATTCGAATAACAAGTTAATAAATTGGAAAACTAACAAACACAACACTTATAAAAACACCACAGTAAGACTGTTCCACTAGAGTTGAACAAACTGAGAGGTTATACAGTTGAATTACCTTGGAATGTGATGACTGGCGCCAACAACTGTGTGTGCTTGCGCATGTTGAGTTACATGAAATGTCAAGGTATTGAGTGTAGAGTTTCCAAGACTACTGTATGTAAATATGTTATCATGGAGTGAATGAGGTATAATAATAATTGATAAGTAGTATTTGATTATAAAGTAATAAATGAGGCTCGAGTTTGATTTTTTTAAATATTCCCTTGCTCTTTGGGATTCAGTGGCTAGATATTCAACTGGGTTTTAGAACTTCTACATGTTTCAACATTCAAATGACATCATCGGTAAGCTATGATTTGAAAATAAGGAATATATTAGATTTAGAGAAAAATATAGTAGCTTAAGAGTAAATTAAAAAATAGTGGGGAAAGTTAGTAATAGGTTATGAATTTATTATAACATGAGAGTGATTGAGAACTAAGAATAAAGAATGAAGCTGTTTTTATTCTCAACATTAAATTCTATGCAGATACGTAGATATTATCCTAATAATATACGAAAATGACATTTATATCAAACCCATTCCTCGACAACATCATAAATAACATCCACCCAAACATATCCTTTACCAACTAAATTAAAAATCAACAACAGTATTAACTAACTGGATCTCAATATATCTAAACATAATCATTATAATTTTCAGAAAACCAACAAACACTGATGCAATTATACATGATGACTCAAATCATCCCATCAATCACAAATTAGCAGCTTTCAACAGTCTTGTTTACAGACTACTTTTTATTCCACTCAATACAATTTATTACAAAAGTGAATTAAACATCATATAAAACAACTAGCCACTAACAGTGTTTTAAAAAATTCTTCAAAACCAAAAATCTAAACTATCCAATATTTTTTGTACAAACCTTTCTAATATTTTTCAAGAATCTAACAACAAACAGTCCAAATGGATAACATTTAATTAGGATGGCCTGGAACCAATGATATAACAAACATTAGTAAAAAACACAATCAGAATATTGCCTTTGCTTCAAACAACAATACCAAAAAACAATAAAATAACAGCAACTTTAACAATACATAACATATTTATAGGTCAATCCTGCAATATCTTAATAGTTCAATATAAAGAGCACATTTATGACTTTAAATATAACAGGACAAAATCAAAATTTGCCGAACATTAAAAAAAAAGCAGATCACCAATCCAAACCCATCAACTAATGTATGAAATTTCTTATCTATTCTCACAAAGGTAATAAATTAAACATTCAGAATTTTTTTTTCACTCAAGAGGAGCTTTATTAAAAAAACAAAAACCTAATGAACAACTATAATTTACAAATAAAACTCTTGTCGACACCTTAAAATTCTCACCCAGAAATATAAAAATCCTTTAACTCCTTCGTTTCAACCCACCTTTCCTTCCAGTGTAGTAAATTAAACCCGTTTGGGCCAGAGTAGAGACACTTTTAACCTCAAATCATATCCTTATGTCGCTCTTTTTCAGGGTGGCTACAGAACTTCTATTATAAAATTCCCTGACTTTTCCAGGTTTTCCAGAAATTTTTGTCCAAATTTCCCTGACTTTTTTTTTCCCCCACTTCATATAGATAAATGGCGATTTTTACATTTATTACATCAATCACAAATGCCTATATTTAAAAAAAATATAAGCTTAAACATAACAATTTAATAAGTTTTTTAGTTTTAAATGTTTTAGATATTATTTGTGACGCTGTGCAAATATTGTATAAAAACAGGCAAATAGAGAATGTGAAAATAACTTTCCCCCAGTTCACCTCGATGAATGGTGATTATTACATTAATCAAATAGGCTACCTCGGCCTAGGTTATCTTTAAAAAATATGAGGCATAAACATAATAAACAATTTAATAAGTTTTTCAGTTTTAAATGTATTAGATACTATTTGTGACGCTGTGCAAATATTGTATTAGAACAAACAAATACAAAACAGAAAGTCATTAGCTAGAACTTTGTCACCATTGTTTAACAAAACACAAAAAATAAAATAATTTTTAATTAAGTGTGCACTTACAGTAGATAATTTGTAAAAACTAACAGATTTGTGAAATTGCATCTATTTCTTCTTCAAAGATTCTATTTCTTCTTGTAAAATATCGGCTTGTTTTTGTGCCTCTGACAAAATTTTCTGTTTTTTAGCTTGGAGTTCTTTTTGCAATACCGCTGCCCGTTTCCGATCTCCCTCTTGTTTCTCTCCATTCTGCTTGTCCTTCATTTTTTGTTCTAAACTATCCTTATATCTTGAACGGGCATTGCGGACAGAATGTATCAAAGACTTGGTAATGTCTACCTTCTCTATCCCACCAATTGCTTTAACTGAATCATAAATCTGCCTTTGTGCAATGAGAGAAGCTTCATTTAGATTTTCCACAATACATTCTCGATTTATCGAAAAACCTCTTTCCAAACTGGCATTCCCATGAGAAAGAATGAGAATTAATCTGAGAAATGATACCAACTTTTGGTTGTCATCATTACTTGGAATAATACTCATCCATAATGTGTCTAGTCTATCATGTTGTTTTGAAAAAGCATTCATTTTTTCCAAAAAATCTGGTTGGCTACACACACTATTGAACTGGCGATCCACAAGGTCAGCTGCAACACCAGTGATCCAATTATTTGCTAACACTATCTCCAAAGTAGACTTCAGTCGCTCGCTACGTGTCGACTTGAGCACAGCTACTGCAGGGTCCAAGAACGATATGGCTTTGGTTAGTTTGTATTTAAGAGGGGAACGCTCAAGAAGCTTTGCACACAGCTTCTGTAGACATGTCTTACAATCTTGTCTAAAGAGCAGAATTTCCTTTTCTGATACACCTTTAGTTTTTCTAATGGCCTCTCTGGTTGCATATCCAAGATCCACGTACTTTGCATTTAAAAGGTTGGTTTCGTTGAAAATGCCTAACTCAAGCAATGACCTAGCAGAATCCAGCTTATCACTTTTTACAAATCTCTTCATTAGAGATTTCATAAGAGAAATTAAAGCCTCATACAAGAAGGGTGCAAGAGGAGCATCTGATTGAAATTGAATGAGGAATGGTTCTACCATGATTGCAACGGACTGAAAAAAAGCTAGTTTAGGTGCAAGTAGCTTGTCTTTCACAGACGTTGAGATAATATGAAAGCTACGACAATTGGGTGCTTTCTTTGCTGCAATGGATTCATTTACATATGCGACTACATTGGGGAGAATAGTTTCCGCTCGCTCAGCAACTTCTATATTTTGCAACCACCTGACTGCACAGAACTTTTTAGGATAGAGTTCACTGCCACTATAATGTACATAATCTGCTCTACGCGCAGGAACATTTTTTAGTAAATTATACAGAGCCCGAAGAAATTCAACAAGCCCCCAATTGGTTGAATTTATTGCTGCTTTAAAAGCACAATGGAGACTATGGAGGCCACAACTTCCGATATCTAGCATTGTAGGACTATCTGGATCAGTAGTGGATTTTAGCTCTCGAATGAACTTTTGATTGACATTAGGTCCATCCATTGACACCTGTAACAGCTTGACATTTTTCAATTCTAGAAGTGCATCTGAAAAAGCCTTTAACAGGTCAGCAGCTGTCGCATGGCCGAGAAAGGTCGATGTGAAGTAGCGTGTTGAGACTTCATTTGTTTTTAAATTCCAAAAGCGTACCATAATGTCCATTTGACCCTTTTGGGCAACCTTGTTTAGAGACTCGTCAAATCCAATCACTATTTCTGGACACTCTAAGCACATCTTTACAAGGTCTTCATGAAAGTATGGGGCCAAACCATACAAGATTGTGTAACCAATTTTAGCCCTTCCTAATTGTATTTTGTTTGCAATTGTACTGTCTGGAAACATTAATTTAAAGAGATTAACACTTTTTTCAGCTGCCCGCATTGAAGTATGTGACATTATAGAATTCAAGCACCAAATAATTTCAGATTTTGTCACATCATCGTTCACAAGAAAGTTTCTCAGTCTTCCGGCTTCCTTCACAGCAACAGCTGTAGACACGATCTCAGTCACACCCTATAAAGCGAAAAAAAAATTATATACTAACCTGCCTATTTATTTTATCTAATTTTGTAACAATATTGTAGAAGAAGCCTGGGTAAATTGGTTTAATTGAAAATAACTTAACTATGGCTGTATCCAAATAGTCCACCTATTTACTATACCCAACATTTTATTTAAGATTAATAATAATTCTAATTTCCCTTTAGCTTGCATAAAACATAATTTGTCCTCCACCAGCAGAAAATACACAAATAAATAAAACTTAAGTAGGCCTACCTCATTTTTTGCTGACTCTGAAGATGGTGGTAGTAGTAATGGCGAGATGACATTAACAGCAACTGACTGGACAGAAGTTGTAATGGTGGAATTGGAAGAATTTCCTTTTAAAAAAGCAGTCATTGAATAACTCTGCGTTTTATTCAAAGTGGCAGCTTGATGTTTTTTGCCTATAGCGTGACTTGTCAGAGCACGTTTACCCATGTTACTTAATGTGAACTTTGTATTGCATAAATTACACATGGCGGAGTAGTTATCATCTTTTGCTGGCCTAACCCACTCAAACTTCGAATCTAATAACCACGATTCATTGAAACATGTTTTTTTATATTTCGACATTGTCCGGATTTTAAATCTATATCTTCAGTACACACACGCGCCTAAAAACTGAAAAAAGGTAAAACTTTTAAATCAAAGGGTTTGATTTGAATGTCTCAGTTAAAAACCACGTGGAAATATTAGCGAAAATGGAAGTTAAGACAGCACAGCATGAACTAAGGAACATTATCACTTTTAAAAACTGAGTCGTTACGATTAGAAATGAAGGAAATGGAACATCACTTCGGCAAACTGTTTTTTCAGTCACGTTAACATTTTAACAAAAATCTAGTAAGAATTAAATTAAATTGTATTAGTTTTTACGTCTTCTTTTGAACTAAAATAATCGTTATCTGTTAGGTAATCCAGGAATAGTAGTTTTAAAATTGTAATTAATATAATGTATTTTTCAATACTTGCGCATGCGTAAGATGTATTAAACGAGTTGCTATTCCAGTACTTGCTCATGCGTATGACAAAGACTCGAATATCTAGTTCTAGATTCTCCTATGTTCGTATGAGTGACGTCATCAAATTATCAAGGTCAAGAACCATCCCTACTTCTCTCTCGCTCACACATCAGTTCTGCCTGCACTCGCTAGTTACACTCACTCTTTCTTTGTTCAGTTCCGACTTCAGTCTGTTATTAGACGGGCTCACTAGATAGCTTGCTACAAAATAGAGCTTTGTAGGAATATTTGCGCCAATACAGTAAACAACTGATGTTAGAACACCATATCTTGGCACTTGCATTTTGTATCTATTGCAGTCTATAAATTCCCTGACCTGTCTGTAATTTTAAGTTAATTCCCTGACTTTTCCCGGTTTTCCCTGACCTAGCAAAATTCCCTGACTATTTCCGGTTTTCCCGGTTTTCCCTGTCTGTAGCCACCCTGTTTTTCTTCCCAAAAAGTCATACCTTTCAACTATATATATACATATATTACAAAACTTTTTTCAACCTTTAAACACCCATTACAGTTTTTAACATGGTTTAAGTCATCCATGAAATATTTTACTTCTTTCCTACACAATCCTATAAACACATCTTGTTGCACACCACACCCTACCCGTACAACATCGTGCAATGGTCTTGACACTTTCATAGCTCTTCACAAATGTAAGTCAGCTAGTTCAATTCTTTTTTTTATATCCATGTTCTTAATTTTAATCTAAATCTAACATAATCAATATAACATAATTGTATTGTAAGTTGAAGAGAAAAATTAACTTGAGTTCCAGCTTGTAAAGAAATGAGTTGGGAGACAAAGGTTTGTGAGTGAATATTTTGTACTATGATTTTTAAAAAAAGTGTGATCTTTATATGATTGTTCACTTTTTGAGATAGGTACTTTTTATTAAACTATTTTTTAATCAACATAAAATGTGTCTAAAATGTTTATTAAACTTTTTTTTAGTATCTTATTATTGGATTGAATTTGGAAACTTAGCATTGTAAAATATTCAACACAAATTCAATTTGAAACACTATCATAATAAACCTAAAACAAATTAACCAATTCAGATGAGCCGATTTTTAAAATAAACTATTTGATCCCATTTTTTTAAGCACAGGAATCAATGCAATAAAATAAATTTAGCATGAGATCTGATTTGAATTTGACTCAAAGAATGTTATATGCATGAGCTTTGATTCGTACTCAACTTTTTTTAATGCATGAGATTTGAATCGGATTTGATTTGAAATTGAAAATTATAGATTCGGTCAATAAAAAGACATAGCATAACAAACATTTTTAATTTGGTTTCAAAGTTATGGTAAAAAACAGATTGGATCATTTATTTTGAGCCATGCTGTATATGTATATCAATCCTAGACACAATTCACTTAATTCACAATCACAAGAAACTTAACTCGATCACAAAAATAATTCAAATGGTTAAATAAGTTTCTCCATGATGAGTCCTATCTAAATAAGAACATAGAAAAAGTTGACATACTAGTTGTGCAAGGAGTAAGTAGAATTCCTTCACCTCAGACAAGACGTGTATTAATCACTATTTGTGAATGTGTGGAATGCCAGGCCTCCACCGTGGTTCAGATCCCACGTTAAACTGTAGGTCCTCCATTTCAACTCACAACTACCCTACCATTCCACATTAGCGTAAGTGCGTACAACCCGAATGGGTAGTAAGACGCGGTGAGGATGATGATAATAATAATAAGTAGAAACATAAAATTAAACCTAAGAGTTTATTCTGTGAGCGAATTATGGAGGGTAGTTAATACCATGATATTAATTAAGAGTTTTAATTATAATAAACTATTATTAAATGGGTAATCAACTTGGGTATATAGTAGCACACATAAATTAATATTAATCATCATCATCAACAACCGTTTCCAGCTTGTGGCCGGGTCAGTTTAGTCAAATGCTTCCATCTTCCTCTATCCTTCCACCATTCTTCCATTCTTCTCCTCTCACTTGAACACTTTTTTTTATCTGATCCTCTCATCTCTTTCTTGGCCTCCCTCACGGTTTTTTTTCCTACATACTTCATTTCTACTACTACTTTTTCTTCCATCCAAGATATTCATATTTGCTGTACAGAGACTATTTTAGTTTGGTATTGTATAAGAGTACTAAACTGACCCGGCCATAGGCTGGAAACTGTTGATAATGATGATTATAGGGGTAAAGTCCAACAACATGAAGCGAAGAAAGATTCTTAGAATAAAAGTTGCTCATTTATGTCTTACTAATTTAGATTTTAGAGCTAATATAATATATGTCAATCATTTGAGTATATTAGTTTTAAGTTGAGGTATATACAATATTTATTGACAGAAGAAAATATTTTACAAGTCAGTTTGCTTCATAAGATGAAAAAAAAAGAAATAGAGATTAAACATAAGTGGTTATTTATTAAATTTTATTTTAAGAAAATTTAAAGTAAAAGAGATGTAAAGACTCTAAATATTTACTAAGCTTCTGATTACATATAGAAATGAGAATAGAGTACTGGGCCTGGTTATTCAAAAATAATGGTTCTTATAGTACCCCTACACGATCAATTACAGACTGCCAGACTGTCAGTATTAATAAAGTAGTAATTAATACTGACAGTCTGATTGTGTAAAGACAGGACTGATGGACGGACTAATGAAAATAGTGATGTGATTCGAATTTTCTGATCACATCAGTTTCAGTCCATCAGTCTTGCAAGTGGTGGTAGAGACTGACAGTAAAACTGAATATGTGCACGCTCGTCAGTATTTCCTTCAGTCCCAGTAGCAAACAAAGACTGCCCACGCCTTTTTCTTATCCATGTTGTTGCACAGTGCATGCAGGAGCTGAGACTGATAAAAATAATGACATTATAAGCGAATACTGATCGTGTAATGTCTTGTAAATACTGATTGATGCATACTGACAGTCTGAGTTATCATGTAGAGGCCCTATTAGATGTTCTGTTCTGGCTCTCTAAAAATATTGGTTCTTAGAGATTATGTTCTGGTTCTCTAAAAATATCGGTTCTTAGAGGTTATGTTCTGGTTCTCTAGAAAGATCTGTTCTTATAGGTTATCATTTCCAGTTTTGGTTCTCCAAAAACAACACTTTTTAGAAATGATCAGTTCTGGATCGACTCCATACACAAGGCAATGTGTTTGCAATTTCAACCAATTTAATTAAATTGATTCTTAGTAGGAATTGTTATTAAACTAAAGTCTTAAGTGCCGTCAATTTTCTGTTTAAAAACATCTTTAAAATGTGTGTAAATTGCATAAAAAAGCCTCAAGACAGCTCTATGTTGTAATCATTTTTATTTTTATGCCACCAAACATTTTGGGCAGTCAAAAAGTATCAGATCATAATGAGAGTTGACTGGGTTACATCTTAAGAGAAATTTAAATATGCAGCTAGAATTATTTGATCATACTTAAATAAACGTCTAAAGATTCACATCCAAAGCTCTTAGAAAATTTCGCAACATGTTCAAAGTAAAGTATATATTAGGTATCACATATGTATTACACATGTTGCAGTTTATGTCACATAATGTTATTCACATGGATATCTTATGGTAGTGGCAAATTTGTGAGATTTTCTACCCTCTTAGAAGTCTACACCCAGTCAAGTACTAGGTAGGGTGACTTAATTCTAGACAAACATCACTGCCAAGTGTGGTTTTCTAAATTATTCACTTTATTAAACCTGAATTAATATAATTTGAAGGGATTTTTAGTTTTAAAATAAAGTTTTTTTATCTATTTGTTTGTTCTATTACACGGTAAAATGATTCCAGAAATCTAAAACCTCCAGCTTTATAATGAGGAACACTTGAAGTAATCCTCTAATTTAAAAAATGATACTAAATACATACAAATTATAGATAACGTCCAACTAAAGAAAAATAAGTCGATTCAATTTTCACCTGAGAGATCGGGCATCATGGCGACATGAACGTCGTGGGCTGCTGAAGAGCGACGAGCTGTGCTATTGTAACGCGATCGTGTGGATGTTCGACGCCTCAGTGTAGGCTTCACCTCTCCACGCACCCTTTTGGTTGTTGCTGAAAGCAAAATAATAACAATTAAACATTCAAATTGGAATAGTAAAGTGTTCTCTAGCCCCCTACGGGGTAAGCAAAGTATTTCATAGGTAAGCAATATATCATTGAGTTGATAGCAGTAAGTCTGTTAAACAAATTAATACATATTTTGTTGTGATGTCATGTAATTCATGTAATTTCAGAAGATTTTTGTTTCCTTTATCACGACTATGTTTGGAGAGAATGTTTATACTTAACAAGATATCTAGTACATGTTTTCTTTTTTTATAAAGAGCTGGAAAAGATACATTGGTTAGCGCTTGGCCCAGAAAGGGGTATGCGACTGACAAAAGTCTGGGAAACATTTGACTTGTAATAGTATACTATGTATACTATGTAAGAGAATAAATAAAATAAAAAAAGACAAAACATGTGTTTAGTGTGGTCAATGGTTTACAATATCCCTTGGGATACTTAATAGTTGAAATAAATAAACATTCTCCAATTCATTTTTAGAAATGTTATGGAGACAATTGATTAATTTGTTATTTTAACCATTTTATTTTTTATTGTTTGATAAAATAATATATGTGTAAAACTATATTAATAAAATGAAACAATTTTTTTGTGTGTCTGTCTGTTATTAGCATTGTGTGATATCTACTGCAAGCAGAGGCCTGAAATTTTAAAATTAGTAGCCCCTGTGCACATAAAGGCTAGAATTTTAAAATATGTATTTAATTTTTTTTAATTAATTAAAAACTGGGTCAGAAGAGATTTTTTATCTGTCTGTTTAAAGCAAAGAAAAGTGTTACCAGGGGTAGCCACGCAATATACACATGAGTACTTCTGGTAATAAACATATAAATTACAATATTTACAATAAATATTCAAATTGATCGGAATGTATGCACAGCCCATGTTTCATCCTCCCTCTTAAAGAGTTCTGACAGACTTAAACCTAGGTTGAGAGAGTGAGCAATGGTGATCGTACAGTGGCAGCAATGTAAAGTGTGAACTGTATTCCTCTTTCATTGTAAAAGTCATATTGTATTCATTCCTTTTATTTATTAATATGAACCCTTCATTTTCTGTGAAAGGTCGCAAGCTTATCTCATCTGGTTCCACTATGGTATAGCTTATAAGATAGGGCCATAATGTAGCCCACTAAGGTAAGATTGCTACCTTATTTCATAAAACAAAATATAGGTTACCTCAAACAGTGAAAATTATCTTATTGTAAAACAAAAAGGCTTATTAGTAGATTATATTTTATTTATTTGTTGTATTTAACATGCACTTTCTGAACCAAACGATTATATCAGTACATAATAATTTCTATGAGCGAGAGTGAAAGGTCTACCAATTTTGCCGGGAAAGGTATTTTCACATACCTTCCAGGGTTCTTACACGCCACAATTGACATGGTACTGTTTTAGTTCCCCTCTGAAGAAAGATGTGCTACGGATGTTTATCATTCAAGAAAAATTTGTCGACCCCAACTGGGTTTTAATACACAAACATCGGGTCCTGAGGCGAGCACTTTACACCAAGACCTTCTGTTTCACTCTGTCTCATTTTTGCAAACAAGTCTAAAACTTTTATCACAATGATACAAAAAACAAAGAACTATCAAAGAGGAATGGTCATTGTCTTCAGACAAACGCCTGAACAACCAATCTCAATAACAAAGAACTAGAATTAAAAGTCAATGTACTCTTGAGCAAGTCAAATTGGATAAAATATTTATTTTAAAATCATAGTCAGTAAAACAGGTAAAATTAAATGATAAAAGGAGTATCCCATTTTACTCACTTAAGAGTTCATCAACTTTTAACTATGTTTTGTAAAACATTATTACTATGTGTCGTCAAATAACAAGAATCTAAAATCATGTCTAAGTAAGAAAAAATATGTTACAAAAGAACTGTTGTCCTATATAAATTTGTTTCTAAGATGGAAACTTTTACTAACACTCCCTTCCTATCCAAAAGCTAATTTAGGCTTATAAACTATTACATTAATTTAATTTGTTCTTTTCTTTTTCACCACTTTGGTGGGGTTTTTTTTTGTAAGAGCTTATGTTTTTTCTACCCAAAATTGGCACGATATTTTATTTGTATTCAGTTTAGCTAAAATTATTGCAATATGTTGTTCTTGAAACAAGTGTGAAATTTAACCCAAATGTATTATTTGTTTCGCTGAGATGATCAAGATAATAAGTTATTGATTGATTGGCTAATGTCTACCGTACATTGTTTGGACAATAGAAAGGGGAATAATAATAGGCAAGAACCATTAAATCGAGGGTGAGAGATCCAATTATATCTTTATTATTAGTTAATTTAATACCGAGGCCATTTCAGCAACATTATCTATGATCATTTTATACTTTCTAGTGACATCAGAAAAAATGCTTCTAAATGCTTAGACAGTAACTGGTGTCTTTAATGATATATTTAAGTTTGTAAAATGATTCTCCAATCACCATTATATAGTCCATTAAACAGATAATTTTAAGTTTGTTTATAAACAGCACCAAAAAATAACAAACGAGGTGGTTTTAAATTTACCACCATCATATATGTTCACAAATTATGTCTTCTGGGAACCTTAGACTTACTCACTGGAACTTTTGATTAAAATTAAATAGAAAAGTAATTTAAAATTAAATTAATATATTTATTTTAGGGTAAAGTATTTGCAGCGGCCCAAATCAAACCAGCCCACCAGGATATCTTCTGGTGTTCCAGCCAGTGGTGTTGCGTCAGGGCAAGCAAGACAAGCAGCGCTCGCCTTTGATTGAAGATTTGTAATTATTTTATTTAATCTTTGCAAAAATATTCTCCTGGTAATCATCTAAATGTAATTTAAGCATCAGTGGGTTTGAAAAAAAAAATCCCACACATGGCAGTGACCGTAACATGCATGCAAGACGTGCACTAGTACATCTAATGGTGGTTGAAAGTCGGTATTTGCCCGACTTTCATCCCATTGGTCTAGCTAGTGTAGTTATTATATTTTGTGACGGCAGAGATTTCATAGGGGAGAGAAGAATAACAGCTGCGGATGTCAGGTAAAAATGCAAGCAGCAGAGCTATGACTTCTCTTGCCCGAAAGGTGACGACTAGAACCGAAGTCACCCCTCTCTTACCCTTTCAAAACATAGAGGGATGTTATGGCATGAAAGGGGAAATTAATATTGTCAAGGTACTGACCCCGTGCTCACACATCTTTTAGCCCGGTACACACGCCACAACTTCTTATACATAAAGTTGTACAAGAAGTTGCAGCCTGAAGATTGTGTCATGTGAACACCAAAACTTGTACAAGATCTGCTTTGCACAACTTATTGTATACAATTTCAAGAAAGAGAATGTGTCCTCTATCAGCCATTTTTCTTGAACAACTTTTGAGTTGTAAACACGAAAACTTAGCCTGCTAGACAGTTTACTTTTTTTTAAAGAGTGATAGTAAGAAAAATAGCTAAATGCTTGAAAACAAACAAATATTTTTAATTGAAGACGGTTAAACCCCGAATATAAAGGTTTTCAAATGTTCTAAAAAAAATTAAAAGTTTTTTTAAAAAAAACCTTTTTTTTATTTTCATAATATTTATTAATGATTAAGAAATTATTTACACTAAATACCAATATTTTCCAAATCATTATTTTTCCATAAAAAGGGCAAAATCAACATTTTTTTTTTCAAATATTGTATGCAATCACAAATGCCATGGGAACAATCACTGGCTAAAATGTGTATGCAATCCATATTACCAAGATATTGTACAACCCACCTTGGTGGCATAGTTGGCTAACGCACTTGTCATGTTGAGCTCGACTGCTGAGGACGGGGAGATCGAGGTTCGAATCTCGGGCGAGTGAACTGGGGGTGGTTTTTCTTAAATGGTTTTCCACTCTACCTCCACGCAAATGTGGGTTCACTTTCTCTAAATTAAAACTTCCCAATTCCTAATCCATTAGTGTAATTAGCACTTAAGCATATAACCCAAACCGATAGTAAGACGCGGTGCCAAATAACTAAATAAAGATATTGTACAATTTCTTGCACAACTTTTTGTGCAAGAAGTTGTGTTGTGTGAACCGGGCTTTAGAGTTTTGTGGTGTTTATTGTAGTAGGTTCTTTGTTATGATGTATGTATGTATGTATGTATGTATGTTTATAAGCATATGTCTATATTAAGTAATAACACAATAATGTGAATCACAGAACAGCAGGATGCCCAAAGCCACAACTATCATATAAAAACACCTCCAAACAACTTCTTGAAGCATTTTTTTTTAAATTCCGGTACCTCCCCTTTTAAGCGTGGGGGCACCCCTTCCAAGCTTGCCTAAGAATTTTGGTCACGAGACACTACTGGTTCCAGCCTACCCCTAGAAGACTAGTAAATAGAGTGAATATGTAGGCCCTACCTATACTTGGTTGCAATTAAACATACAATCATCTTATAAGCCTACTACACTCGTTACAACAGTGTAGAAAGTGTAGATGGAATTAATTAACTTATATACAATTATATTAACTTCAGAGAACCATCAACTTAGTGGGTGAAAATGAACCAGAAGAAATAACTATAAGCTAACATGCCAGACCGATTCGAGTATCCGGTATTTTTATTCACAGATAGGTGATTTTTCCAACGTTTTCTCTCCATCTTCCCAAGATGTCAGAACATAAAGCCTGGTTAAAGTCTATGGATTATCCAATATCGCTCACTTATGTGACCGGAATAGCATTCAATAGGTCTGCTTGTGAGTTAATGAATGATGATGATGATGATTAGTTACAATATTGATTGATAGCCATTTATCATTTGCACTTCTAGATACCAAGAGTTGAGGTTCAAAGAAAGATGCCCTTGCTCCTTGCCCTATAGTGTTCCTACTGTATTTTCTTGGTGAGTATCATTTTAAACTCCCACCAAAAATCTCCACGCGTCAATCTGAAATTGAGCCGTATTAAGTGGCCACCATCTTTTGGCGAAGATAATGCCAACCTCTGTGGGTATAGGGTGACATGAAGTCAGCACATTAAGCCCTTCGGCCGCTAATCTCAGTTTTATAGACTGGAGACGCTATTTTTTTCCATTCAAGAAGCTCCTCATTTGTCCTTACAAGGGTGAGTTGACCTCATTATAGACCCACTGATGTACAGAAAGTGCCAGGGATTTAACCCGGGACCTCTGAAACTGTAACCAAGAGCTTTGACCACTATACCACAGAGGTTCCCCTACCCCTTCCACCAAAAAAAAAATCTCCCCAATTATAAAAAATTATTATAATATCAGCACTGGAAATTCACTTCTTAATACTTTCTAGAGAATTGACTATCGATAGTCATTCCCTCTGAAAGCAAGCGAGGCTTAGTTAGGTTAAGAGAAACATGTTTGTGTACTGCGTCTTACTACCCATACAGGCTACCCGCATATTTGCACTCATTAGTTAAAGTAGAGGAGGAAATAATTTATTGGTGTTGTTTCTGAATTTGTGTGGAGTGTGTGTGAAATTCTTATTTAAAAAAGTATCTCAATACACCAATATGGGATTTCAATACCAGCTTCCTTATTATCGACAAACCAGACTAGACAATAATGATGTTTGTTTCCATGAGCCCACCCCACCGATGCAGATTTGAAAAATGTTGAGTTCAAAATTATTATTTTTAGGTTTAATTATACATTAGGCCAATAGGCCTACCATGTGTAAAAGTTTAATCGTGTGTTTAACAATAAAGACTTAAATAAATAACCCCTCAACCAAGAGAGCTAAGAAATTGTAAAAAAAAAGTATTCTTGTGAGGCCTAGTTAAAATAATTAACCTTGATTATGCTTTAAGTGTATATTTTTAATCAATATTAATTAGTGTTCAATTTCATTATTATTATTATTAGCACCGCGTCTTACTACCCATTCGGGTTATACGCACTTACGCTAATGTATAATGGTAGGGCGATTGTGAGATGAAATGAAGGACCTACAGTTTAACGTGGAATCCGAACCACGGTGGAGGTTTGGCATTCCCCACATTCACAAGATGTCTTGTCACAGGTGAAGAAAGGGTTTGGTAATCAGATAAATCTGTGCCGGGACCGAGGATTGAACCCCGGCCGCGAGCACAGAAGTCTGACACCTTACCCCTAGACCGCCAGGTCAGCCTTCAATTTTATGATGTGCTTTAATGGGGGTTAGCAAAGCCAACACATGCAACATCAGCACATAAGTGTCATGCGAACCATACCCGCACGGGACTGTTTGCTGGGCAGTAACGTGGCCAAGTGAGACGGATCTCGCTGTAACACTTCAAGATCAACGTCAGCAGGGTAACTCTCCTGGTAGAACTCTGCCCCGGCCTCTTCCCAACCTTGGCCCCGCGAGGTGCGCTTCTTGCGTTCACCTCCGGACATCACGCTACGACACAGTAAGCTAAGCACACGAGTAACATGAATACCCCAAGACAACTTTTTCTTTTTTACTGTCATTCTTCCTCGCATTGGTTTCATACACATAGTACTAGAAAAGCTTAGATTTGGCTTTTCATTTAAGAACTATTTAACAGAATAAATCTAATATTTGTTTAAATAAATTGTAGACATAAAAGTTAATGAACAAATAGAGCAAGCACATGTGTAAACCATATGGGAATTGTCTTAATAGAGAAACATGGTCATACAGATTGTTTCTAAGTAGTCCTACTGGACAGCGGGATTAAATGGACACAATAATTTTGTTAGAGTGGGCTAAGAGGGTTTTTTTTACCATTACATTTTAACCCCATTAGTACCTTAGTTTAAGTTACATCAAAATGGTTAAAAGGTGAAGTGATATTTGATTTAATTATAGCAGGTAAGTGAGGAATGATGTGTAAGTATCATTATCTATTTCACTTAAGATACCAAAACATTGTAAATTTTAATTTTCGAGCTTTATACTGACAAAAAAGGCCGAATCCAATGATACTATAAATGTATTTATTTTAAATTATTTTATTTTTACATCTTGACAACCCAGGTCCAAATGTAAACATACTTAACCAATAAGATGTTTGATCAATAGCATAATTTGTTATAATATGACATCTTATAATACAAACGTCAAATAGTTTATTTTGTAAATATATTTTTTCTTAGCACCGTGTCTTACTACCTGTTTGGGTTATATGCCCAGGCTATATACTAACCACGCTAATGGTTTCGAGGATTAGGAAGATTATATTTAAAGGAAGTGCACCGACATGTGTGTGGAGGGAGAGTTTAAAACCATTTTGAAAAAAAAACCTCAGTAGGCCTACACCTGACCAAGAGTTGATCCTTGATCTCCCCATCATCGACAGTCCAGTCTGGTCTAGTGCGAGAGTAGCGTGTTAGACCACGCGGACAGCCAAGCAGGTTTTGTGAATATTATTGAGGTTCTAATTTATTAGCGATTGGAACAATATCAAGGTTAGATCAAGTCAGTTGAGTAATTATCATAATGGTTAGGTTATAATCTAGGTTGGAGAGGAATATATTTATGCATTATTTAGCTTTAAATAAAATGTATATTCTTAAATTTTAATATATGACTTATTGTGGATGAATTCCAGGGAGTGTGTCCACTCAAATATTAACTACTTTTTCAGTTCACTTCTAATTTAGCCTTGTGTGAGTTTGCTGGATGTAAAATCGTTAGTGAATGTGCAAGAGTTTTACTTAGATATTAAAAAGTATAGTTAAACATCTACAAGAAATTAGTCTGTTGCAAAAGAGAGTGAAGTGTAGTGGCAACAGAATATTATTGTGCATTAATTGGCTTTATGATATAGACTACATAAAGCTTTGATCAAGAAAATTTAAAGATTATTCAACGATATTTGTTCCTGCTACACTTAGGTGAGTTTGGTTTAAAATAGTTTACTATAACAAAGTTTTGAATTTAGTATTATTGGATTCCCTGCATGTTTTAATGAGTTGTGCCAGTATAAATTTTGTGATTGTCAGGGTTTATAGGTAGAGAAAAAAATTGCCTAAAAGATATGATTCTTTGGTTTCATCCTTGGTAAGCCTAGAATATCCATTAATATTTATTATTACCTAACTATTACAGTATAAACAGTGGACATTGTCTTTATTTTTGTATATGTTTAAGAGCTGCCGTTGACATAAATTTGTGTTTGTAGGAACAATATTTTCAAGTGTTTTTATTTTTACAGGCCTATTAATTCCATTATTCACCCCTGGTTGTTTATGAGATAAGCTTACACAAACCTAAGATAGGATAATACACATCACTTGTAACTCGCATCATATTGTAGGCTAATTGACTTTAATTTTATAGCACAAGTGAGATATTTACTATACATCAGTCAAGCCTATATATATAGGATTACTGTACTAGGTACCTAATTTTCATGTCCATCAGTTAGATATTTGGTATAAAATAATGGTGGGTTAAAATACAAAAATGTAGGCCTATAAAACACTTCAATGTACTTTATTACCTGGTAAGAAATTATATGATTCTTAAACATTAAAACAAAATTGATGTTTACTCATATTTCTGTTAGAGCCCAAGTGCCTTTATATTACTATACTTTTAAAAATAACTTAATTACAACAAAGACACTAAATCAGTACTAGTATTATCTTTAATCGTTAAAAAAATATTTTAGTATCAAATAGAGGCATTCAAAAGAAAAATATTGTATTACCTTAAAACAATCTGTAAATGTCAACACATGCCTTCAGAACGCAAAAATAAAGTTTGTCGTGATGTTAATCAATGCCTTCATGTTAAAATTAGTTTAACCTTCACTTTTTCATGTTTTTTATCTCCATTAAGAGTATGACATTAAAATACTTCATTTTAACGTTCATCTAACAAAAAGTGTTTGGGCGTATTCTCGTCGGTATAGAAAAGCACAAATCTGTCACTTTTAAAATCAAAGAAGATAAGCCGACCCTATGGATATTCCACTATGATTTTATAGGCTTATGGTTCGAGATGAAACACGGCCATCTTGATTAATTTTCCTATTCTGTGTTGAGCTTACATCTTTGTGTTAATAGCTTTGCAAGTGATCCAAACTTGGATGCTGCATAGCAGTGAAAGAGGGTCCAAAAAGATAAAGCTATAGTTGACCTTCTAATCCAAACTAATTTACCCTTATCTTTGGAGCAAAATACATTAGATGTAGACTATTTTTGTAATTTTAGTTTGTCTCTGCTACAAATAGCACAAGTAACAATTTTATCTATTAAATTGAATCGTAGGATATTATGAACATCCTTAAAACGGTATCAGGCTCTGGTTCAATTTTGTTGAAACCAATAATGGTATGCCCTATACCATTATTGGTTTAGGGTTCTGTATAACTTTTGGTATATAGTACATACATATATACAATATATATATATATACATACGCACGCCGTTCCCTTACGAGGTAGGCGAGAAACTGTGCGTATAGCTTAAAAAACAACTTCATATTTAGTACATCCTCACTAACTTTCTCCACACTTCCCTATCCATGCATGCTCCCTTCGCTTCAAAATCATCCATACACCGAGTCAAATATGCTCTTTTATTCTTTAAACTCTTAACGTTCCTATTTTTCACATATTCGTCTACAACATTTAGCCAAACATGGCCTCGCCTTTCCTTTTGATCCACCCACTCTACCTTCATATATTTGCTTAGTTTCTTGATCCACACTCATCCTCTCAACATGACCAAACCAACGTAAGACGCTTCTTTCACATTGACCTATTGAATTCCCTTTCAAACCGTACTCTTTCAAAGCCCAATCATGACTGACTTTCTATACGAATTTTTCCGCGTAGCCTACATTTCTTAGATATCTCATTCCAACCGCGTTCTCCCTGCTCTTGTGTTTCTCCTGACAAACCCTTTTACTCTGCCGGGGTAGTAGCCTACAAGATATCAGATTCAATTTTATTATTTACTGCTAAAAGAAATAAAATGTGAATACATAACAAAACACATAGATTTCCATATAATTCGAATTATTATAAATAAATAAATAAAATTCAACTTTGATTTCTTATTTATATATATCTCAACATGTAGTAGAAACTTAATCCTAAAATATTCAAGCATGAATCCAGCTTAGACCATATTCGCACTTTCACACAATGGAAGGAGTTGGAAATTAGAATCCGATATAGAGCAACAATTGATAAAAAGAAACAAAATGAAGTTAAAAACAAAGTGAAGAAGTGGGGGGAAATACTTTCAAGACCGTTGGGTATGATTAGATTCCTAGCTAAACAGAATTTAGCCTTACGGAATCATCGAAAAGAAATTTATTATGAGACTAATGCTGAATCTGAATCAACGAGAAATAAAGGATTTTTTAAGAAATTGTTTATTTGTTGGTGGTATACGATCCAGTGATACGTTAACATGCTATAAGAATCAAGCTGGGAAAAATATTGCTAAATCCTTAATGTCGCCTACTATTCAGAACGAGTTTATAGAAATTTTGGGAGAAAAAGTAAGAAGTAAAGTTATCGAGCTATATTCGACCGCATTCCTGATAATTCTCATAAGGATCAAACGACCCATGTTTTGAGTTACGTTGTGATCGATAGAAATAAAGTGAATGTAGTAGAAACATTTGTTGATTTAATTGGAATAAAAGGTAAAAATCGCCGAGAATATTTCAACTATTATTTTGCAAAAGTTAGAAAACGACAGAATTGGTATTTAAAATTGTAGAGGACAAGCATATGATTATACTGATTTGATGGTTGGTCAACATAATGGCGTTCAGAGACGTATCAAGGAACTTGATAGAAAAGCAGAATTTGTCATAAGTACAAATCACACGCTGAATTTGGCGGGCATGCGAATTCTGTGACTTTCTTTTTTTTAACTGTGGATAGTTTGTTCATATTTTTTTTCTTTCTTGGCCCATCATTGGGATATTCTGACTTTAATCACTGGTCAAAGTGTCAAGCACGTAGTAGAAACTCTACGGAGTGCAAGGAGGGAAGCTCCAGAGTATTGTTTTTGCTGGCGTGCTGCTTGGTGTGTTACAATTGTTTCCCTTTCTATGCTTTATTGGCCTGTGGGAATTCGTCCTTCCAGGAATTAACTACACATAGGCCTACCTCCAAACAAAAGGAGTGAACGTACAACACTGCGATACACAGCTCAAGGCTTTAAAAAGATTTTTAATTGAAAATAGGGATGAACTAGTTAACAATTAAATAGCTTATGCCAAATAAATTTGTGATTATCCTGGGATAGTCATGGAGCGTCAACGTCGATGTAGAAATAATAAAAACAACTGATGGCTGGTGAAGATGCTGAATTGGCATACGAAACTGAATTAAGAAGAAAATAATGTATTTGCTGTACAGAATGATTCAATAAATTACTCCCAGCATCTTATTGCTGAGAAATATACCTTTCTCACTTCGTCAAATATTCTGAATAACAAATACGAGTGTCAACTAAATAATAACTTCCGGTACGATGTCATATATAAGGAAGAGTTTCTCGTTGAGGGAAAAAGACTTCAGAGTGGTATTGTTGTTGCTGCTACGCAACACAAAGCAGAGACGTGGAAGGAAAATCCCCTTGTATTTTTGAAATGTATATTCAAAAAAATACAATCTTGGGAACTCAATTCCAAATATTGTAATACTTCTACGAACTTTCCCAACAAATTCTGTTAGTGTTGCTGCCTCTAGATTAAATTGATCAAGAATTACTTAAGATACACAATGAGTAACTTACTGTTAAGAAATCTTGCCGTACTTTTTATAGAACAGCAACTAACAGACGAAATAGACTTTAATAATATCATCGAATTTTTTTTTCCAACAGAAAAGCAAGAAAAATAACCTTTTAGAATGTTGAAATTAAATTGTTAACTTCAGAAATAAACAATGTATCTCCACCCCTCCCCCCCATACGTCGTTTTGACTTTTGTCGAAGTACGTTGTGTATTGAGAGGGGTGGCAAACTCAGACGACATCAACTCTAGCTACGCCACTGATTCTTTGCAATGTATTCACCTGTCTGTCAATTTCACCATCTATCATTCCATTTTTTACAAAACATTCTACCTAGATACGCAAAATAATTCACTTGTCCCAAAACCTTTCCATTTATACTAATCTGACAATCATTTCCTGATCCATCCTTATCAAAAATCTTTACCTTGGTTTTGGAGACACGTAAACGAAGATCCATTCTGCCAGTCGCCACGCCATACAATTGCTCAAAATACTCCCTCCATCGCTCTCTTGTACTGTGTTCATGCCATATTATATCACCACGTTCATTATGAATGCCTTAGGTCTTATTATTATATGTATTATGGTTTAAATATACACCTTTATTATGTATTTTCTTATGAATTTGTAAGAAACGCAAGTAAAGGTTAAAAAAAACGCAATGTTTCAAAACATAAAAACAAATCTAAACTTTTGGTAAAATATTAAACATACATTTAAAAACTAATAGCTATAAAATAGACAATAATTTGTGATGTATTATTTAATAAAACATTACAACTAGCCCATATCATGTTAACTCCACGTCATCCAAACGACACCCATTCCATTCAATTTAACAACTCTGAAAACTAAATTATTATCATGCTAAATAGCCTGTTTTGGGGAAGAGTACTAAAGGAATAATGACAACGAAACATTTTCAAAGTAAAACCAATCTCAAGAGGGAAAGTGTTTACTGACAAATATGATTTATTCCTTTCAGTAAACAATTAATCCAAGTTTTATAGTTTTGAACGCTGTCTTTTAATGTACAATAGCGTGTAAACCTTTAGTATTTTATCTTTCTAATAAATATCCAGTAGATAGTTTGGAGCGACTTTGTCTCAAAGTCAACTCTGACGCAATGCCCTTAAAAGTTGCTACTAAACATATCCAAATCACCAGCTTATCCAAATCAAGGGTTACAAAAAAAAAACATTTATCCCGCAACAATTCTTTCTGTCACATTTAAAGGAAGCCTGGACACTCAATCAAAGCCCCGCTGAATTGCTTGTACAAATACATAGGACCATAAAGCGATGCTAGCGCATCGTAAGGGATTGAGTCAAACCAATCTTGATCCAAACTTGTTACGGTCGTTTTGAATCCTAAGCAGACGTAGAAGCATAATCTTCAACAAAAAAAATAGACTCCCTCTTAATCCATCTTTCAGAATGATATTATATAATATATGCAAGTATAATAATTCAACGATTACTGACAGTATTGCATTATTACTGGTTACAATGGATGTTGATAATAATGCGAGTATTATTGTATTCAACGAATATTGACAGATTTGTACGTATTATTGTATACAGCTAATGTTGATAGCAATGCAAGTATTATTGTGTACAGCTAATACTGATAATACTGCACGCATTATTGTCTACAACGAACACTGATAATATTGCAAATATTAATCTGTTCAACGAAAGTTACTGGTATTTCAAATAGTGTTGTATAATACGAACTCTGCTTGTGGCCTAGTGAAAGTATTGTTGTATGCAACAAACCCTGATAATAGTGAAAGTATTATTGTATATAAGGAGCACTGAGGGGGGTGCGAGTATTGGTGTGAACAACGAGTGCTGATATTCTTACAACTATTGTTGTACACCATGAATGTTGTTAAATTGTTCAAATACTGTTATATACTACTAACAATAGCATTATGAAGATTTTCACTGTCACTGTTTCGACTGTACAATATAAAACTCAATTTGCTCAACCAATGTTCTGTTTGCATGGAAATTCGTGTGCTCAAATATTTTGGCGCCAATAGTTATTGTTGCGTCAGCTGAGCATGCGCGTTAGTTGTATTGTATTAAACCTCGTGCACAATATCATGCTCAGTTTGCGCCAATAGCAATTCCAACCCAACTGTGATGCAAATAAAGATTTACACTAAATTTTGAATACCGTGCAAATATTTACCTTCGGGACAGATGATTTGGATTTGATCGTGATCAGGTTCTTTTTGTTGGATGTCTGAACTCTGAATACATTCCGAATGTTCATAGAGCAATTATTGGAGTTGTTGCTTAGTAATTGTAAGAAGAGGAACAGCATATAATAAAGAGAAGAAACAAGAGAAAAACTAGGACATATTGGGTTAGAAAGTGTGTAGTAAGGAGATCACAGTTAGCTGTATCAAAGTTATTGAAGGAGTTGGAGGTGGAAGACCCAGATCGCTACAGAAGTCACTTAATTTAAAGATTAACACAACAAAGTTTGACCAACTATTGCACACGAAAATCGCAGGAGACTGTTTCACCACAAGTATAAACAACAAGCCACTCAACAATGCACTCCACACATTCTCTGCAAGATGTGGCTGGCACACCAATCGACGTTTACACGTGCAAATACAACTACGTTCAGCTGGCGCTACAGTTATCTATTGGCGCCAAAATATTCAATCGCTCGAATATTCATTTAAACAGAACATGATTCATAAAAATTTTCTCTACGAGCATCCGGAATTTATTCGGATTTCATGCACGCTCAACAAAAAATAACTTGATCATCACATAATTAATTTCCCACTATACAAATAATTATTTTCATGACAATTGGATTGTCGTAAGCAACAAATAACAGTGTAAGCTCTCCTTAATTGTAAATTACCAACAAAGGTTGCTGAACAAGTATTATTGTATACGAGCACAAGAAATATTCTATAGATGCCGAACCCTGATAGTATTGTAAGTATTATTGTATTCGACGAAAGATGATAGTGTAATCATCATTTAAAACGACTGTTGATAGCAGTGCAAGTATTATTGAGAGCAAGCAAGTAAGTTCTGGCACTGACGTTGCATTCAGAGATTCAAAAATATCTCCCTGGGTAGGTAGGGTAAGTGAACCGGGCGAGCGGCAAACGCCAGTCAGTAGGTGTCGTGCAACAGACGCGGCAAGTAATAATCTCGTGTTAATTACTCTAAACCTGTGCTAAGACTCGCGGCAAAGTCACTGTCCCTATAACTCCAGTGAAGTGGTACGGGATTCCGAATTGAGCTGGAAGCAAACGTTTCGTGTGTGTTTCTGTTGATAACATGTTTGGAATATATACAAATAAGAGCAATCTGGACAAGTTAAAAACAAAGAGCCTTCTGCTATTCATTGTTAGCGTTCTATGAGTTTCATGGTATTATTGTGCCAATAATTTAAATTACATATATTATACTTCCGAGTAGACGTCATGATTTAGGAGAAAAAGGTTATTTATATAATAATAGTGTATAATGAGTTTGAGAAATTTTTCGTTTGTAAACATACATTCGTATAATTGTATTGATCGTAAATGTAATTGAACAGTTTAATTTAACAGTTAATATTTTTTTAATTATCACAATGATACCCAAGTTAAATTATCTTCAAATCGGAGTATATTTCTATACCTGTCGAAACTGCTTGCTAAATTTGTTTTACTAAAGATAATAAGCGTGTACACTAAACTTCATGAGCAGTTTTTGTTGGAAGAATTTCGAAAGTATTCCAAATTTGAATACTTCATTCTGTTTTTAAAAACTTCTCCGGTATTTCAAGTTGACAGCTTCAATAGCTCTAGCGCTGTAGGCTTGTTTTGTGTTGTGTTTAAACGAGCACGTGTCGGCTGAAAACACTCAACAATGCCTTACCACTACTCCTACTTTTACAACAAGTCAACCGCTGATCAGAACGGGGGTGTGAAGACTTACAAGTTCCGACGAAGGTGAGTCATTGAGATTTCGTTTTCGTGATTATTTGATCGTATTTCATTCTGTTTCAAAGTTTTGTCGGAATTGTTCCGAGAAGCAGGTTCTGATAACGGAGAATGAGGAATACATGCTATAACAATGGCCGTGTAATTAGAATTAAAGCCGACACTAGGGTCTAATTCAGACGCAATTTTCCCATGTGTCGCAATCTTCATTCAAAATAATTTATTAGTTGGAAATTGCAAACAATCTTAAATATCAAGTGGAGTTAGGTTTATAATTATGTGACTTTGGCTTTGGAGGCCGGTGTTCAATCCCAACTAGTTGTATCACCATGTGATTTTACACTTCTTTCCAGGTGCATGCTGGTGACTGGTACGACTCGGAAAACAGTTAGCATTCACTTTTTATTTTTATAATAATACCTTTAATAAAGCTCATGACCGTGGCTTTTAGTATTTGCGTAGCCAAAGATTCATGGATTGAACCCAGCAGTTGCTTAGATTTTTTTAATTTTTTTTGTTATTCGTGGTTTTGTAACTTTTATTGTAAGATTAAAGTCAGTATCACTATCAAGGGTGCTGGGGCCTTTTTTGTCTGGAAGGGTTGGGGGGGGCGGGGTCATAATTATGTTATGTCTCGGTTATTTACAGGTTAAAGCTAGGTTGAGTAAACAACAAAAAGGGGAGGGGGACGCAATGACTGAGATAGCAACATCTCCATGTTCAATTTGAAGAAAATCAATAACAATACTCATAGCTTTAAAACGTGTAGGGGACGGGAGAACGTTATTAAAACATTTGGTGTTTCAGAAATTTTGAAGCACTCTTTGGTCTTTAAAACCTCTTGATGTTATTTTTTTAAGTACGGCATTTACCAACATCTATTATACTAACATATTGTGGTGGGGAATATTGTTTTGCTTACCTTCCGAATTCGCTTTGATTTTATTAAAGGAGAAATCAATTTCTGAACATTGGTTCACTCTCTAGTTGCAGTCCTTCTCATTTTCTCTCGATGTTTTCAATTATTAACCTTCACTGATACAAATCAGTCCTGAGACTTCAAACTTGGTTTTAAAGACATTGTTTTAGGCACTAGCAAATTTCTGTCGGTTTCACACAAAAAATAATGTTTAAAAACAGTAAAAAATTGATCATGTCCATGCCTATGTAACTATAAACAAATTACGTGGCCTCATCTATAGGTCATGTGGAGAACTAATGTAATTTATCCAAACTTATTCGCGTAAAGTGCTCTCCAAAAGTTCGTCCACAAAACATAAGGCTGGGACCGATTATTATTTATTAATGGCTTTACTTTTAAATTTTACTAAACCTCAATGAACTTTAATGTATCTTGATATTCTGTTATGCTCCAAAAAATAATTAAGTAATGCGAATTTTGAAAGAAAGAATTAGTATAATCAATGTTACTGATCAGTGGTCGCGAGAATCATAAATAAGTTGTTAACTAATTCATCCAAGACACTTGGCCCCCCTCTAAAAGAGTGGGTGGGGGGAGGAGGACAAATTACCCGTGGCCGCCCACTGGTGCCCAGTTCGGGTGCCTATAATCACTATTACTACCAATGCCTTGACGACTTAGAATATCACACCTAATGAAGCAGAACTAAGAAGGTGTCATTTTAAGGAGCCTCCAACAGAACTCGTTTGAAGAGAGGATATAAAACTCATACCATTATTTTGTAACTTCCGAGGTCATTCAAGAGTACTAACCTATTGCCTAGCTTTGTTTTACACAGGTTGTGTGATTGTGCTGACTTTGATTCATTTCGTGTGTTAAGGTGGGACGGGAAACGTGAAAAAAAACCAGTGTTTTTGCAGTTTTTATGATAAACTTTTTTTTTTGCAAAAAAAAAATCTCCTGTATAAACATAAGAGTTTACTTTTCTTCGCAAGGTGATATCAACAGTTCCTGAATAATTTTCAAGGATGACCTGGCGGTCTAGAGGAAAGGTGTCAGACTTCTATGCTGGCGGCCGGGGTTCAATCCTCGGTCCCGGCACAGATTTATCTGATTACCAAACCCTTCCTTCACCTCTGACAAGACATCTTGTGAATGTGGGGAATGCCAGGCCTCCACCGTGGTTCGGATTCCACGTTAAACTATAGGTCCTCCATTTCATCTCACAATCAACCTACCACTACACATTAGCGTAAGTACGTATAACCCGAACGGCTAGTAAGACGCGGCGCTAATAATAACATGTTGAGAAAATTAAATTCTAGCCTATGTTTATACTGGAGCAATATTTTATTTATTTTGTCCAAAAAATGTTTTGCCATAAAAACTGGAAAAAACACGTGGCTTTTTCTCGCGTACCCTTCCGTCCCACCTTAAAGGTTATTCTTGTGTAGTTTTGGATACTCATTATAACCCCCCACCCCCTAGACCTAATTTTGTGTACACAGATCCAATAGTTAACTATCAATATTTGTATTCTTTAAATTTAAAAATGACATCTGGACACAGGAATCGACTCCTGGGTAACTCAGTGGTAAGAACATTGGCGTAAGCCAATAAACCGAAGGTCTAAGAGTTCGATTTTAGTGCCCAGGTGTAATTTTTCAATTTAATAAATTCCCGATTCGGTAGCCGCATGGTATAAGGCGTCACTCTGGTAACAGACTAAACTTCCTATGACAAGATTGGGGTTCGAATCCAGGTAGGGTGTAGTGAGGTTTTCCTTAATTATTTTCCACTTTTCTCCACTCAAATACTGGTACGCGGCCTCTAAATTAAAACTTCCTCACCCCTAAAAATTGGCATAATTAGTATAAAAGCGTATAAACCGAACGGGTAGTAAGAGACGGTGCTTTTAAAAACACTTAAAACGAGGGAGACCATTTATTCACATGCACCGGTATCACGTGAACACTAGTTCGAGGTCCGGTGGAGTGAGACATTCAAAGTCTGTCTCATTACCCCTCCACCCCCCCGCCCCCCCGCGCTACCCACATATTATCACGAATTAAGTAAGAATGTGGAAGGTTGAATTTCGAGAAAACGTACTCGCAGAGAATGGAAAACTATCGAGGTCCTAGGGTAGAAAAAAGAAAAGAAAATGGGAACAAAATAATATATTAATATATCTTACTTGAACGAGACCCTAGAGATTGTTTCAAATAATGTAATTTTTATTTATATTAGAGTTTAAAATTAGATCAATATGGAAAATAAATGGTACGATGCACAGCACATACGTTCTTGATCCTTTATCTAAATTATACTTAGGGCCTATAATTCGTAAGATATGTGGAACAAAATAATATACATTGTTATAGAAACATAATGGGGGCAGGGTGGGAATTTATTTTCTTTCAGCACTTTCTGAACTGACTAATTATATCAGCACACGACTTGTAAACTAACTTAAATCTAGAACAGACACAACGTCCAGCCCCCTGCTTGTTAATTCATCCCTGTGAAAGTGTAAAATCACATATCATCGATGATACATTTTTCGGCCATGCAAAGGAATCGAACCCAGGACCCTTTAATCAGTTGATAGACATATTACTGACGGAGCTAAGATGTTGGACAAAGAAGGGAAAAAAAGAACATCGCATTTCATCAAAGAGCAGACATGAAATAATATACACTGTTACAGAAAATGTCGACATCGGTGGTCTTGGGGTAAAAGTGCTCGCCTCAGGACCTGATGTTCGTGGGTTCAAACCCAGCTGCGGTTGACAGAGTTTACTTGAGTGATAAAAATACATAGCACAACTTCCTTCAGAGAGTTCTCGCTTAATTCAATACAGTGAGGAAAGCAACAGGGAACCCCCACACTTTCTGAACTCCCCTCCTAAATGAGATTTCTACCAGATGGTGCAGGTAACACTAACCAACCTCAGGGCTGAGTGTATGCCCAATTCAGGACGGATAGAAACCACATCAAACCAATCTTCGGGTTGTTGTCTTAAGAAAAAGTACATATATATTTATTTCTCTGTGATTTTTCAACTGCCAAGTTCCCAAAACTGTATTTTAAAAATTATATCTGCCTAAAACACAGAAAATATTAATTTTATACAAAATATTATTTCGAGTAAAGGTTTTCTAGTTTTATGCGTGCTACAACTTTCAAACGAGACGTTATTTCGTATCTCGAAGCGTTACGAAGATATAATCAAAATAGTACATTTCCACTCAAATATAAAGAACCATCAAAGTTATTATGTTCACTGTAAAATGAGAAGCGCCATTTTGTTTGCAATGTTAAACAGTTGTTAGATACACATTGTAATCAAAATGCTCAGAGCCGATTATGAGAAAATATTATAATCATTCTATTTTCACCATTAAGCAAAATACTCTTAATTTTAGGGTTGGATTGATAATTCCATAAATAAACCCTATAAAGAACTCCATGTAAGCCTTAGATAGCAAGTTTTTATCCTGACTGGTAAAATGGTTTCGGCTCTAGTACAAAAAACGTCGACATACATCAACATCTCAAATTTGGTTATTTTAACGATCATAATAATTTCTCTATCTGAGGGGTTGTGATAAAATATATAAGGTTATCAATAACCCACTAAATATTTTTCGCCTATCCCTTATAAATACATTACGTACCCCTTATAAATAGATCGCATACCCCTTATAAATACATTACGTACCCCTTATAAATAAATACATTACGTACCCCTTATAAATATATCGTGTACCCCTTATAAATGCATCGCGTACCTCTTATAAATACATCG
Source organism: Timema shepardi (assembly GCA_902151425.1). Lineage (NCBI taxonomy): Eukaryota > Metazoa > Arthropoda > Insecta > Phasmatodea > Timematidae > Timema > Timema shepardi. The sequence continues at coordinate 1,067 of CABFVX010002252.1, read as the reverse complement.
CGTACCCCTGTTACTAGGGTTGTACGTGAACAGTACATGATGAAAACCAGTGTATTATGCTAACAGGCCCCGTCATGGTTTAGCACAATGTGTTTACGTTTTCATAAGGCCTACATTTTTCTCATATTATGTATTGTGGACTTATCTGTGCAGTATTTAAACATTGCATCACAATAGCCATTAATTAGGCTACATATGCCTACCCATAAAAAATACATGTATTTGTTTTGGTAGATAAGGAATTACGTATTTTATTCTGTTCCTGACATAACTCAATCCCACGAGAGCTCTAATAATATTTCTTACAGAGATTCTTCCATCTTACCTATTTAGTTTTTTTTAGCACGTCGTCTTGCTACCTTTTTCAGGTAATACTCACATGTACCAATTACAATAATTTGTTAGGGATGAGGAAGGTTGAATTTATAAAATTGTACCCGCAATTGCGTCGAGAGGAAGCGTGAAACCAATGAGGAAAAACCACCTCCAGTACAATCGACCGGTGTCGAACCACGATCGCCCCGTCCTCAGGAGTCTAATATAATTTGAGAGTGGCGCCCTAAAACATGCGGCCACCTTAGTGGGTCAACTATCTAGCTTAATATTATGGCATATCAATATATTTAATATATTTTAATCAAATACGGAGTTGTTTTTTGAGCTATACGCACAGTTTCTTGCCTACCCCGTATGAGAACGGCGTGGCGTGACTACGTATATATGTATTGTATTTTAATTTTAATAGTGAGCTTTGTGAATTGAGATTTTGGTAAATATATTGTTAGAAATATCTTATTTGAAAGAGTATTTACTTTCAATTTAATCAAAGTATGTACAGTTTTACTAAGAAGAAATATATAATTAGTAATAAAGGCCGTAGGGTTGCAGTAAACCGGTAGTAGGGTAGGATAACCTAGCTATAACTTGACTGTGTGACATGTCGCAGTAACCTGGTGATAGGGTAGAATAACCTATCTATATCTTGACTGTGTGACATGTTGCAGTAACCTGGTAGTAGGGTAGAATAACCTAGCTATAGCTTGACTGTATGACAGTTGCAGTAAACT